>VWZI01005582.1:0-10000 GCA_013396835.1 Psilopogon haemacephalus
TTGGATTAATTTCTGGGGTGATCCGTCATTCTATGCCGGGACAGAAATAAAGGAGATTTCCCTGTGAAAAGCAAACTCATCTTTAATTTTCACAAGCAAAGTAGCATGTTGGTGAACTCCTGGAGCCTGCTGCTCCTGAATCCAACAGCAATTTTTTCACTGAAGATCATGCTTTCTCTTTTAGGATAGTATTGAACCCCCTTTTCATCTTCCTAAAGAGCTGAGTAGCATAAAAAGTTCCCAGCGTGACAAAAAGTTCAGTTCTGAGACAAAAAATAAAGACAACATGTTAGAGTGAAGAAGAAATCATATCGAAAAGTGCATGGACAACAGAAGACACAAGCTAGGAGCTACTCTCCAATTAATTGTGAGAAAGGGAAAGTCTGTGAACTGATTGATCAGTAAAGTTGTGCTTCAGAGGAAAATACAGAAGCTTGCTATACACATTGGTGGAGATACAGGCTGGATGACAATGGACTGAAAGCAGCCCTGCAGAGAAGTACATGGGGGATGTTGGTGGATGAAAAACTGCATGTTAGACAGCAACGTGCACTTGCAGCACAGCAAACAAATCACTTCTTAGGCTGCATTACAAGAAACATGGCCAGCAGATCTATCCCACTTTCATGAGACCCCACCTGGAGCACTGTGTTCCACTATGGGGCCCCCAGCATAAGAAATATACCTACTCAGATAGGTGCAGAATGTCATGGGAGGGTGAACGGTAATGGTTTTAAATTAAGACAGCAGATTAGGTATAGGTAAGTAATTCTTTACTGTGAGGGTGGCATGACAGTTGAACATGTTATCTAGAGAAGTTGTGTATGTTCTCTCCTTGAAAATGTTCAAGGCTGTGTTGGATGGTACTCCAAGCAATCCGATGTAGTGCAGAATGTCCTTGCTTCTTACAGGGAGGTTGGAACTAGATGATCTTTAAGGTCTCTTCTAACCCAAAGCACTCTATGATTCCAGCATGTTGCGTGCACATAGCTCACACCAAATCCATCATGCCTTGAAGTGGTAGTAGACCATGGTACCAAAGTAACTCATTGTCCTGTAATATCTTCCATCAGCACTCATATTTAGTAACATGTAAACTGCCATCTTTTCCTGCAACCAAATGAGTTGATTCAGGTATGAGAGAGGAGCAGAAATGCAGCTACATTTAGTCTGAGCAGCAGAGGAATTAGCCCATGCCATACTATTAACCTGCTTCCACAGTATGAGACAGTTTACTTGGCACTCACAGCAGAGTTAAACGGAAGCATTCCTGGATTCACTTTTCTAATCGTGTATTGTGTTACTTCAAATTCCTTCCTCTAAAAATCGTTATGTTTTGTATTATCTTAACATTCTACTTTCATTTGTACCAGAAGCTTCCAGAGTTAAAACAGTATATTTCTGTATTTCTCCTTGCTTTTCTTTCCTAATGTTTGATCTAGAAATGCAGATCTTCAGTCACAGAACTTGTCCTCTGTTTCTTGGTGGAATGTAGGTAGCACACTCCAACATCACAGAAGTTGTAAACTGTCCTGGTGTCTAAATATAACATGGAAACAAATGCCCATAAATATAAATACAAAAAAACCAGAGTGTTAGAAATACATACTGTGCATATATGGCATTTAGCAACAACAATCAGGAGTTCATGGCAGAATGACATCACCAAAACAAATACTTCTCTGTGTCTTCAAAAGCTCCTTTTTTCTTTCACTGAAGTGTGAATCTGGCTTTGGACAGCTTGGGCTGGACCACAGGGAACAGGCATCCTAACCTGGGAGAATCCTTAGCAGTAAGTTTTTAAGCATGTTAAACATTCTTCAGAGCCTAATAGTAAAGAAATGTTACAGTTAAATGTTATATTCAGTGTCCTGATCCATCCTTTAATTCTCATTTTAATCTTAGAAAGATTAAGCAACAAATGTGTCACATGTTAAGTGTAAAGGTGTGTTTGAGAGTGGGCTCTGAAGAAAATACTTAAAGTAGTACCTCTTCGTCAACAAGTGTTGCTAGGCCATTTTATGTACTGTCCAACAGCTGACTGCAGAAGCTACTTCAGCTCCAGCTCTGTTGTACGGCCTAGGGGATTAGTGAAAGAGACCACCCTGGAGGTTGTTAAATAGAAAAAATCGTGTGCCTGCCAGCTGGGGGCCAATTGATTACTGCATGTGTGTGTGAGACAGTGATGAAGGGGAAGTAGAGAGGTGATATGATTTGCTCCTGAATAGTTCATTTTGTGAAGGACTTTCACTGCCTCAGAGCTGTTGAGGCCCTTACAATTGTCTTACAGTTTCGTCTGCAGTGGTTGCTAGATTTTCTCACCAGAAATAGCGTAGATGCAGCATATTTCTGAAGAAATTTCATTATTAGCAACAAAAGGGTTACAGGTTTGCTCTTGCCTTGTACTGAACACCTTCACTACCTACTGCATTTGGTTGTATATAAGATATGCCATATAGGAGCTCTAACTATATTACAATATAAGGTCCTTCTGCTTATGTAAGGATGCCTTGTGACAGAAGCTTAGGGTTTTCATTAAGTATGGCAAAATGGTGCACATCATTACTTTGTTACAGGAAAACAAGATTCTTTGCTGATGATTTGCAGAAATGGTGTCTTTCCTTAAGACCACGAGGACATTCAGTAGATAGATCAGCATGTTTTTCAGTCTTCCTAATTTGCAGGTCTGTTTACAAAACCTAAATCAAATCTCTACATGTAAATGAATTGACTTAGTTATTTCTGTAGACAGAGGTTAGCAAATGGGGTCTGTCTTACATGTAAACATGAATAAAAAATGTGTGCATGTTTATTTAAATGTGGAGTATTTATTAGGATGATAAATATCTGTTGTTTGATTATGCTAGTATTCACCTCCTGTTTGTACTACTGCTAAGATTGTCAACATCACTTACCAAACAGGGAGCATGAGATACTAAACACCAACTTTCTGTGATGCTGAAATTTGAAATATTGTTTTTGCTTAAATTTCTGTCTTTTGCTTTCTAATCAATGGCAGAGTTTACGAAGGTTTATTTAACTGTTCTTTAAGGAAGATTTTTTCAGAGATATTCTGATGGTTCCATTAAGACAGCTTCACCAGCTATCCTTTACCTTGAGTCTTGGTGAGACAATCAAGTTCTAGAATATTTGCTTTTTTAGCCAAATCCCTAATTATTTCTTTTGTCACAGTCTGCATATCAAGATCTCATACACTGGATACTGGGGAAATTTTGGCAGCAAATCAGTGGTTTTAGACAAGGGAAAGAAGTGCTGTAAGGAAACTTCTACTCTGTTACCATAAGCTTGAAGTGAATCACCTCTGTTGCTCCGTGTTTGTGTCAAGTTATTGCAAACAAGCACATCCAGAGGTTGACAGTGTTTATTGCAGATGGAAATTACAGAAAAAAAGTATTTTTAAAAATTCTTACTGCATTTGAAATTTTCAAGAGGATAACACCCAGTGAGAACTGAGAGTAAGCACCAAGGTTTCCTGACTATAGGACAGCAGTGTGAGCCAAGCCTCTGAATTTCATTTCATAGGATAAAAGTGAAAGAATCACTCAATATTTCCAGGCTGTCTTGAAGGTGGTTATACCACTTTGTGAAGAGCTCTGCTTAATTGAATTTCTGTGTTCAGGGGCAGAGCGAGTGTATTCCTGAGCAGCAGTTTACCTGATACTGAATATGAGGTCCAGTTGAAGATGTGAGACAGAATTGCTTTGGTGCAGTTAGCCTTCCCTGTTTTTTGTATCAAGTTCTCCAAAGCACACTGAGATGCTTAAATTCTCTATTTCAGAAAAAGACCATACCACAGTGGCCTTTGTAGTAAGACAGTCTGATAGCAGCTTAGTTTCCATAGTATAATATTTGTACAGATTCTGTCATTTTCAGATTTTTGAGATTTGATACTTTCACATCTGGACATTATCCAGTGACCTACATTAATAAGAGAAGTTGATGCCTGGAATATTTTAAGCCTTATCTTGTCACTCCTTTACATTTTGGTACCCTGTTGATGCACAACTAGCTTCCTCAGCTGTAGGATGATGTCAAACCCTTCTACGTCATACTGCTCCTCAAACTCTTCTCTCCCTCTTGTCTCTTGAGACCCTATGCCCTCTTTCTCCAGTGAGGCAGCTTCAGGTACTGGTTCTGTGTTTGTCTTTGCAGGCTTGGAGCTGTGTATTATTTTTGTGCAGCACTAGGCCATTTGCATATTCTGCCTTCCCTGTGTTTTATGTCGTATTCATACATCCAGTCTAACAGAAATGCCTTGAGTGGTTGTGAGTGTTTCCAGCAATAGTATGTGGAAAAAGAGTCAGTATGGTTACGATACTGATTAATTAGATACTACTGTAAGTGAGAAGATCAGTAAGGGTAAATGCCTTCTATATTACTTCAGAAAAATAACAGCATCTTACATTGAAATCCAGTGATATTTATAAATGGTATCAGCATTTTTGAGTTATCCAGTTTAAATTTTTTTAAAAGAAGCTTTTTATTGTTGCAGAACAAAAAAATATTTTGTCAAATACAAAGAACTGTTTGAGAATGGCGAAATGGAAACAATTTTCCAAAATCTGCAGCTGAACATGACAATCTGGAAAGATATCTGCAGGGAATTAAATACAGTTTCCTACAGTCCATCAGCCATATTATTTTAGTTTCTTTGAGTTTGTACACATGTTTTTGTTTATTACATAATGAAAATTTGGCACATATAAATATCCTAATTTAAGTGAGATTTGAAGGTGCACTTTAGCCAGAGAAACCCCATAAAAAGGTCTAAACTACTTTTTCCTTTCAGGCCAGAGACTTTGAGAGATCAGCTTTCTATGTGGCAGCTGGGCTCCCTGTGGTGTTGTATTTTATCTTATGTTTTATAGCATGTACCTTCTAGATTTAAAAACAAAACACACCCTTCACTTTCTGATCAGACCTGCAACCAAATTAAAAAAGTATTTGCAATGCACATAAATCGAGAAGAAAGGTAACACAGTATGTGAGGCACCTTTTATTCTCCAAAGAAGCACAAACACAACTACAGCTTAGTGTGGGGGAGATAAGGAAAGGCTTGTTTCATCTGTGTCCTGCTCAGAAACACATTCCTCTTCTCTGAGGACATGCTTAATGACTGATGTGTTCACCACCATCTAGATGGCCCTTTAATTCCTGCACATCAGTCTATCTGCATTGACAGTACAGAGGCTTCATCGTACATAGAAGATGGGTTCCCACATCCTACACAGCTGCCCTGTTTGCATCTGTCTGTCCAGTGTACGCAGGCTCCTCGTCTGCTTACCTTGCTGCTTATGTGTTGGCTCAAAACCTTATCTCTGGTCTTTAGTCATTGCTAGCTGACAATAGATTTATTTTCAACTGTGTCTGCCTCCATGACCTATTCCATGTAGTTTCAGATTACTTAGAGTTCTGCAGTTAGTGCAGCTTGGCTTAAAATATCTGAGAGAGGGAACAGGCTTGAGAAGGTTTGACTGCAACCAATATAGGAAATTTAAGCTATGTAATATCTGACAGTCTATTGCACCAATATGGATAGCTCTTGACATTAACTAACTATATTTCCATAACCGACGCATCAATGATTGACTGAAAAAGTTTTCTAAGCATATCTTCTTTGATAAAAGAGAATTCAGAGAACTTAAACTATATTTGTTTAATTTACTTATTATTAATATTATTTAATTATTTCATTACCATTATTATTTGATTTGCTAATTATTCCCATGAGCCATGGGAATTAAGACAAAATCAGAAAATCAGGGGCTTTCTAAGGCAAAATATTCCTTTGTAGAAGAGCTGATAATTGCAACTTTCAACATTAGCAGAAGAAACTTCTGAAGCTGGACTTTAAATGTGAGTTGCTGATCCAACAGGTGTTCAAGGATGTGTGGATTTCCACTTAAGTTCAATTTCTTCCAGTGTAATTCCTTGAAGTCCTTGATTCAAAGTGGAGTTCCTCTTCCTTTTTCCTGCTGTCCCCAACAGAAACCCCAGAGGGAATGTGCATCCCTTGAGTGAATCACTGTTCCACTTGTGTCAGGCTGACTCAGGAAAGTGTAATCCACGCACCTCTCCTCCATCTTCACCACACTGTGTTTCTAAATTTGAATCTTGAATAGGTCACATAAAGTGAAACAGAGTTTGGAGATTTATTGTAATCACAGGCTGACATTTCCCCATATCACTAACTTAGCACATGATTTAGTAGGATTGTCAGCTCTTGCTTTGAAGGAGGGTCAGGCAGAAACAGCAAGTGTATTGTAAGATGGCATGGAGTTCTTCTGACAGCACAGCGTGGGAAGTTTGTGCATTATTTGCTGCAGTCTCATCTTCTAAAAAAGTACCTGGGGCTGTCGTTTTGATATTAACAAAAATGTAATTTACACTTTAAAAGACATCCAAACCCATAAATCTTAAAAGATGTTTCTGTTTTGAACCTGAAAAATAAAAAGTTTTAGGCCTAGTTCATAAAATTCTTTCTCAGAGAGTATCCAACTTTAAAGTGAAAAAGTAGAAATTATGTTTTCTGGCAAAAATATGCTTTTTACTATTCATAAATGCATTTTTTTCCCCCTTCTCCTCTTTCTGCTTTCATAAAACCCAAGCTTAAAAAATCCAGAATATTTTGCTAAAATATTATAGAAACATTACTGCAATTCCCTTTCTTTATTTCCTTGACTCGCTCCATCTTTTGCTTACAGTCTCTTCTTGCTACAAAACCATACCTGTGACATGAAACTGCTTTTCTGATGCCAAGGGAGTATAAAAGTGAAAGGTGCCTTTTCCATAAGAACAAATACACTGTTATCTCATGTAATACTCCAAGTACTGAAACAGACCAGGTACAAGCAGAAAGGGAGAACTGAGTATGAATTAATTTGGTGATACTGCATTTACTTTGGATTTCAGATGTAAAAAAAGAAATAAATTCAAATATACTTCTTTGCTTTGCTTCAGATACTATGAATTAATCAAGCAAAGGGTTACTTTTGATTTTAATTTTGTGTTTTGTTGTCACTCTTGATAGTCAGAGAATTTGGGAAGCTGTGTTTCTGTACTAGTATAGTAATGCAACTCTAAAGATGTTGGCACTAGTTTTCATGTCTCACGGAAAAGAATGTGGCAAGAACGCAGCTATGTTGCTCTCTGTGATATGTGTGATAAAATCAACTAGGTAGTAATTAAGTATGTCACTGTTTCAAAGCAAAAAAATGTGTGTATCCCTGAAAAAGGATTTCTTTAATGACTGATCTCAAAGAAAGGAGGTGAAAACAATACACAGGGAAGACCATCTTAGTGGTTTCGGAGAGAAGATGACTTATAACACTTTGCCATGCTCCTATCCGGTAACAACTATTATGAATTTTCAGGCTGCATTATAATTGCTTTCTTGGAAATATAATTTTTTGTTTCTATTTTGAGCATCTCACTTAATCTTCTGTCCAGCCTGTACATTTTCGTAACCTACCTGTGCTCAGTAACAAACTCATATTTAAACTACCCAGGTGGAAAAATTTGACCACAGTCAAAAGTAGCTTTCAAACCACTTGCTTGCTTTCTTGGCTAGGGACACTTGGTTCCAGGTTTTGTCTTCATTCTCCACCCTCCACCAGGAATCAGCAGAGAAGTAATTTTGAGAAAGGTCACATTAACCCGTTCTGAGTTATATGTGTTCTCTGCAGATGACTGCTCAGAAGGAAAACTATAAAACACTATCCCAGGCTGGGGATCATATTCTGGCAGACCTCAAAGCAAAGTTACACATCCAAACAGAATGAACAAGGATGTTATTTACAAAAGAGGAAATTTAAGCTGATGATGATCCATTAATAAAGAAATCTAAAACTATCTCAGTAGGAAGAGACAGGGAAGTAAGGAAATGGACATAACTTTCTGTTGTGTTACATACTATAACATATAAAATGCTTGATTCCTCTGTAATTACACTCTCAGGAGAAGAAAGACTACTTAGTGCAACTAGTAGGACAGTCAGATCAATAGGTTCACTGCCACAAGAACTTATCTAGCCAAGTGAAATGACTGGGTTAATTTAAAATCAAACAAAACAAACAAAAAACCCCTGTATCATTTTATGGCTATCAATAACATCTCTTCACTCCATCTTGAACTTTGGGATGGAAACTGATTACTGCATGGTCAGGGAAATCATTCTCTCCTTTGCTTGCTTGGATAGACACATTATTTATTGTTTTGTTCATTCTTCTTTAGTCTCTCATTCCACCACTACTGTGAAGATACACAACTAGATAGACTAATGGTGTGGTCCAACGTGAAAAATCCTATATTGTCATGTATTTTAATTAATTTTTCATTTTGTTCTCCTTTCTTACCTTCTAGGATATTAGAATCTTCTTTTTTCACTCTTAATCCTCTCAACCCTCTTTTTAAAACTCAACATATTTCTCTTCCATTTCCTTCTTACTTCATTCTTAGTCCTTCACTTTGTTCTCCCTTTCAGTTGTCCTATGCTCTCCACATTACTCTTTCACCTCTGTTTTGCATTTTTTCTCCCTTTTGCTAGACAATGGGAAGAGGTGAGGTCAGGTAAAGCATTGAAACTCTTAGTTTTAAACACAAAATCAAGCTACTTTGTTTTACACATTCCTCTTGCTTACATATTTACAGTTGCATTTCCTTGTTTTTTGTTCTGATGAGCTCCAGACAGATACCAAGTGCTAGTACTTGGTACTAGGAAAGAGAAGACACTCTCTAAACTCTTTTCCTGGCTTTCACATGGTTGGCAGTAGTAACTTGGAAGCAGGATATTCATTCAAGATTTCTCTGCAAAAATCCTCTGTCATCACTGTTAGCTTCCTTCCTCCCTGCCGCATACCAAAAATTAAATCTTACTGGTCTCAAATGACCAGCACAGCTCCTGAAGCTACTTTATATTCACCTTTTATCCCTATTCCCCATTCAGCAGTTTGGGCTCTCCTTCTAGTGCTGTATCTTTATACATTGGAGATTAAGGAGGGAGAGTGTAGATTCTATTTCTTTTTTTGTGATTTTTGCTGTGGGGAGAGGGTAGAATTCCCCCACTCACACACACTTTCTCTGCTTGCCAAATCCTCTCTTAGACAATGAAATACCTTCTCTTCAGATGAAGAACAAACCATAAGAGACTTCTCCTGAATAAAAGAAAGACAGTTTTTCTGATATTAATTACATTTTCTTGGGCAAGATATTATGCTGTATCTTCCTGTACAGCTTGTGCAATGGATACTGTGATGTGGGAAGAGTTGGGCTGCTCTGCATCTCCCACATATCTACTTGTAGCTAGTGACATCAAAACCAGGTCTTACGGTGCAGTTTTCCCAGCTATAAAATGGGAATCACTCCGAAGGCTAATTAATTCAGACTGTCACCTCTAGAAGACAGAGATGACTTTTGGGATTCCCTAGAGAGGTACTGGACAACTTACATGTGTGTAACAGCATATAAGCAACCCAAGCTACCTTTCCTCTGATAGAGCATCTGGTCAGTTTTGCATGTTCAACTTAAGTTAAGCTTTGAGATCGTTGATATCTGTCTGGATTCCAAACCACCATCCCATTTATTTTTCTCCTTTTTACATCTTCATTTGTCTTGCCATTAGACGAAAAGTGGGACTGGTTGACCTTTCAGTGACTTTTGAAGTTTCCATAATTTTTTAATATTCTTTCCATGAAAATCTCCTCCATCTGCTCTCTTTCTTCCACCTACAGCAGTTCACAAAAGCTGTTTCAATACTTCAGGGGACTCAGGATTCAAATGTACTCTACTTTGTCAGTATCCCACTCCAAACAGCTTTACATGACAGCAAAGTATTGAAAATTCATACATGTGACTATAAAGGTATCTGCCTTATAAATAAAGGACACGCGCTATACTGAAATATAGTAGGCACAATTCTGCTGACAATGCTGGGATTCTTTTTCTGACACCTTTATTAAATTTATCCTAAAGTGCTGGAATG
>VWZI01005582.1:20000-36903 GCA_013396835.1 Psilopogon haemacephalus
TTTATTCCCATGGGTTATCCTGATCCTTTTTAATGTTGCTAATGCCTCCCATTGTCATGAACATATTTTGATTAACACTGAAGTCTTACAAGATGTTTTATTTATCCTCCCTTATGCAAGAACAGAAATTATAATTATGCCAAGAAAAGGAAAATAGTTACTGAATGGTTAGAAGCCACCAAAATGCTGTTGCAAAGGTGAAACTCCAAAGGTGATCACAGGATGACTCGATACATAGTTTTGGTCACTCACTGTTGTTTTACAAAGATCCATTCAAACTGTAAAAAAAGATGAAAGGATCAATAGAGAGATTAAAGATGAAATCTCAATTAAAAGTGGAAATTAAAATAAGTTAGCTGACTTTGTGAGACAAAATAAAATTGAACAAATACTTATATATGCATGTTGGGAGCAGCTTTGGGAAGGAAGAAATGAACTAAACATTAGCACAACAATAACTGGATATGAAGATTTCAGGAATAAACTCAAAACAAGGAAAAAGAAAAAAACGTACCTCAAACCAGAAGAAGAATGTAATCTTAGAACAGCTTCCCAGTACCATATTTAGGAGTGAAAATTCCTATTCTGTTTCAAGATGTGTTTTGGGTAGTTAATGAAACATGATTATCCAATGTGTTTCTGTCAAAGAGGAGATGCAACTCAGTAACCTTGATGGCTTTTGGATTTTTTTTTGTTGTTGTTGGTTGGTTGGTTGTTTTAGCTTGTTGTTTTGTTTTTTTGTTTTTTTTTTTAATTTCCTTAACTGAACTTGCAAGTTTGTTTAAATCTCAGTAAAATGTATTTCCTTCCTTGCATTGCCTCATTTATACTCATGGCTTTTTAGCTTCACCTTTAGAACAGTAGTTTTTCTGCTGAGTGTTTGTACCATTCAGGCTGATTATTGTTTACATTAGAAATTCAGTAACATGATGCACTGCAAACTGCCACTGGCCAGACCCTCTGGAAAGCTTGAGGTTTACAAATAAATGGGTGCTGCCCATTACTAAATACAGCCTCATTGCATGCTTACCTGCCTGGCAGCTGTGGAGCATATTCTGCTGCCAGCAGGTGTCTGAGATCTAAAGCCTTTGATAACTATGCCAACAAAAAAGCCACTACTGGTTCATTCTTACTTAGCTGTTCTGATCACCAAATATGCAGATATATGGTGATGGCAAATATGCAGACAGATGAGGATCTGGCTGTTTCCTTTCCACTTGGGAGAAAACAGTAAGGGCTTCATTTCCTTCTCTACATCTGGGTCTTAGGTTCAAAGAGTCTATTCAGCTCAAGATAAAAACTGTTCCAAGCTGTTCTTTTAATAAGTGCGTAAGATGGTCACCAGTAACAATGGTTAGAGAAATTTGTATGCATAGACTGGTTGATCAAGCATTTTAATACCTGCCTGTTCTTAAACAGCACTCTAGAATGGTTTACTTCACAGGATTTGTTTTCATAAGCCTTCACAGAGACCAATATACTTATGAAGAATATTCAAGAAGAGAGAACTTGAGTATCTTTGAGAACTAGGTTCAGCCTCACAGATGCAACCTGCACTGTGGAACTGTTGCATCACACTCCAAGGTTAATTTAAAGTTGGCCTTTCACCTCATTATGGCAGTTAAGGAGATTCTATTGTAGAGATTTTATTATACTTCTCATGATATTTCTTATTTTTATTAATCTCTGGATCCTGAAGTGTTTTCCTTACAAAGTTTCTAGTCCTTACAGGGTAGAAGGTAGCATAAAGAGTGCAAGCATGAGAATACCATCACAGTTGGATGAATCAAAAGTAGCCTCATTTTGTAATTGTTAATCGTATCCCATAAATTTTAAGCCTAGCTGACGATTTTAGAGCTTTTACCATCTTTTGCTGATTGTGATAATTCATAATACTTCACAATACTTAGGTACTCTGTCCAGTTCTGGGCCACTCAATTCAAGAGAGATGTTGAGGTACTGGAATTTGTTGAGAGAATGGAGAACTAAGCTGGTGAGGAGCCTGGAGCAGAAGCCCTATGAGGACAGGCTAAGGGAGCTGGGCTTGTTTATCTTGGAGAAGAGGAGGCTCAGGGGTGACCTCACTGCTGTCTACAACTACCTGAAATGACCCTGTAGCCAGATGGGGGTCTGTATCTTCTCCCTGGCAACCAGCAACAGAATGAGGGGACACAGTCTCAAGTTGTGCCGGGGGGTGGGGGGGTATAGACTGGATATTAGGAGGAAGTTCTTCAAAGAGAGAGTGATTTGCCATTGGAATGGGCTGCCCAGGGAGGTGGTGGAGTCACCATCCCTGGAATGGATGGAGCACTTAGTGCCATTGGATAGGGCTGAGTGATAGGTTGGAGTGGATGATCTTGGAGGTTTCTTCCAACCTGGTTGATTCTATGAATACAGAAAGTTGTTTTATAGTTTATCATGACTGTTGCAGTAATGGTGCACACAACCCTTCATATCAGTATGCAATTTTGGATATATAGATACATAAAAAACGAGACCAGAGAACTTAAGTATCTGTGGGTTTATAGAGACTGGACGTTTACACAAAGAGAGAGAGAATGTCTCCAAAAAGTAAGGTTTGTTTTCTAGTAGTAGCTTCCTGCCCTGATCACAGAGCAGCTAGAGAGTATGTAAGTGATTTCAGAAGCCTGGTATTGAGTGAGGGAATCAATATGAAAAATCCCCAACGACTGAAAGCAAGTTTCTTTACTAATCTACCTTTGTAGCAGAATATCATCTGAGGGGGGAAGGGAAGGGGGGGAGGGGTGTGGAGAAAGGGGGAACCAAAACAAAACTCCACAGAAAATGAAAAAAAAATATTTAAAAGTAAGAAAACAATAACAACAACAAAAGAAACAGTAGAAAGATGAGTTCTGAAAAAGTGCAGAGTGGAACACTTCAACAGGTTTCAGTGACACTTTTAATTATCCAAATGAGGACAAAATACAGTGATACCCTTAAAATCCTGATGCAAGCAGGAACAGTCTACTGAGGTGTTTATTATAGAAATCCCCCTGATGTTTCCTACAGAAAATTCTGCTTCATGGAAATAGCAGAAAAACTACGGCTACATCATGCTGTCCTCAGCCAGCTGACAACTCTATCAGCTTTGGCCGCTAACAGTATTTTCAACCAGTGCCGTATCAGTTGTACACATCAGACATACATTACACTTATGACATGTCCCTTCCTACCAGGGTTATTTAATCCAGCCTGGTTGTACAGCATTCATCCCACTTACTTCTCTCTTCCCCTTGTATGTCATATTACCTATACATTGCAGCTTTGTGTTGCATCTAAGTTTCCTTCTTTGGTCAGGAATAAGTTGTTCAGGCACTCCAGGTAATTTTCCTTGTATTTGCCTGCTGTAACAAAGATATTTCACTCTTAAAGTACACACTAGCTGTCACTTGTATCCAGCACTCTATTCCTCTGTGGAGGACATGTCACCCATGATAGCTAAGCCAGCTGTCATTCATGCATAGCACTTCCAACTTTATATCTAGGACATGTCACTCATACACTTCAGCTGTCCCTTACACCAGATGTCCTTTAAATCTAGCACACTATTCCTCTATCTAGTACATGTTTGTGTTCATTACAGCTGTCCGATTTCCCTATCACTTTCCTCTCCTGTTTAGTAAATGTCATTCAATTTTTCACTCCACCTTCTTCACTAAGTAATACCCTTTGTATCTATATGCTAGCTCCTTTTAAAACTGTGTTTTACTCGTATGTTATGGCTGCCTGTTGTACCTAGTACTTTGGGGAAGATTTAAAAGAGCGATTTAGAGGCCTTAATGAGTCTCTAAGCATGTAGTTTAATACCTAGTCATCATTACCACTTACAAATCCTCCAATTTGGCAGATGTCAATGACAGACTAAGTTTTCTCTGGTGAAACCCTTTATGCATCCAGTTTTCAATAGCCGAGTATGAGCAAAATGTCTCTTGCTTAGACAATGCTGAATTTCTTGAAGCTCCAGTTCATGCTTAGGTCCACAAGATATTCACAAAGCACATGCTTCACCACCTTTCTTACCTGAGAGACCCACAACAACGGATTTTCAGTGAGAGATTGGAATGCATGGATTTAAATTAGGCATATATACAAATTCTCCTTCCTCCTTTACCTTCTTCAAACTGTGATTTAACATGAGATCCTTCATTCATGGGGGGTTGGAACTGGATGATCTTTGAGGTCTCTTCCAACCTAGACCATTCTATGATTCTATGATTCAGTGGAAAAATATCCTAAGCAAGGGACTACACTGACTGCTAAAATATTCTTTCCTGTTTAATCCTCCACCTTGGTATTTTTTAATAGAACTGTAACTGCAAATGATAGGGTGAGAAGTGAACTTCTAACTTCCAGATAGCCTTGTGGTTATATCCTTTATGGAGAATGTAAGCTCAGACAAACTAAGGTTTCTCATGAACTGTGACAATGTCTCTTGACCACATGCCCTCATCATCAAGTGATACTAGACTGGGTCCTTGTTTTTTGATTTATTTTTTTTTTGTTCCTTCATCTCTTTGTGGAAAAGAAGTCACATCATTTAAGTACTTCACTACAGGAGATGGATCACAGCTAAGAAAGTTGTGAGCAGACACCTGATAAAAAGACAATCCCTTTGGCTTCACTGCTCTTGATATTTCCTTCTATCTAGCTTCTGGTTCAGTTTTCATCCATTGACATAGAGCATAATATGACTTGGAGAATGCAACTGTCTGGTAATTTTCCTGAAAACTAGATGTCACAGTGTTAAGCCCTTCTTAGTAATTTAACCCTTCATCTGCATTGTGAAAATCATAGCACTTGGGAGGATAGAAATAAAGAATAACGGTTTGGTGCACCATAATTTCAAGAAACTTCCCCTTTCACATTGATGAATCCTTATCTGTATGTTTCCTTGTCCTAAACTCAACATTTGAGCTGTGAATGTGGTTCGGTTCTTCTGTTCAACAAACTGGAACTTCATTTAGCCACTTAAATGATATAACCCTGATATTCAAGACCCTTGTTCTAAACTTCATTTCTAAAGTCTCATTTTCTCTGAGTTTTTCAGAGGTATCTTCTCTTTTTCTTCCATTTTTCAAATGATTCTTTTTTTAAAATTTATTTTTATTACTTCTTATTTTAAAAAATACGTTTTCCTTCTTTACTGGTCAGAAGTTGCAGAGTTTTAACTAGGCTCTGCAGAACGACCTCTGTGGCAGCAAGCTATGAACTAACTTGTGCTGTTCACAACTGGGTCAAGTGCCCTGAAGCAAGTATTAGCACTCCATCATGGGCCAAAAAATCTGTCCAGAAGTAGGAGCACATGGTGCTTCTGCCAACATGTGCTTAAGAAATAATATCTGTTTCTGAGGAAATTGAGGGTTTGCATGGAAGGAGACACAGGTCAAGATGTACTCTTGGAAGGAGGAGCTCTATGCCAGAGGAGGTCACCTCTGAGGAACCAAGGCACACAGCTAACTCATGCCATCACAGGGAAACCCCTGAAGGATTTCAGCTATGGGTGGCCTGTGCTGGGGCAGAGACAGACCTGAAGTGCTGCATCCCTGGGCAGCTCATGCTGGATCAGAACAGTATCAGTAAGAAAGGATCTGTTGAATACCACCATCAAATAGAGCCCCCAACCTCCTCTACACCAAAACACCTCACCAAGAGAACTGAGACAAATGAAATGCAATCTATGGCAAAAATAAGTGGAGCTGAGGCTGGGAAGGGAAGAAGAGAAGTGTTTGACTGAAGCTCAGTCTGATGGAAGGGAAGGGAGTTTACTTGATTGTCTCTATTTTTTTATGGCGCCTTTTTTCTCAATGCCTGATTCAATAACACAAAGTGTGTTTCTTGTCAGTAAATGAAATTAACTAAAACTCCAAGATGCAAGATTGTTTTGCTTGTGTTAATGAGAATGACATATCTTTGTGGCAAAAATAAGCACACGGTAAAAAAAAATAAAGTCAGTATTTCCCCTTTTTAAGGGGAAATATCCTTCTATGCAAAATATATGGTCAATTTCTAGAAAGTTACACAAGAATTTAGCACAGCCAAGATCTGAATTCCTCTGTGCCATTTGCAACTGCAGAATGTTACATGCTTAAAAACAATTATTTAGAAAAGCACATGCACTGTTAGATACTAATACACCTGTATTAGTGTGAAATAATTTTGTGAAATATTCTGATAAATGTAGGCCTGTGTTCTTCCTGAAATGAAACACTGCCTTGACAGGTTCCATTTCATGAAGGATTCTCAGTATTGTCTGCTGATATCTATGAAACTGTAATACACATGAAGGCTTTGGGCTTCTTGTGTTGTCAAAACTGCCTTTGAGAATGTGAATCTAGATTGCCATTGCTCAGCTGTGATTTTTATAAGGCCCACTATACAGAAGCCAGTATCTGTCTTGGTAAGGCTTTATTTTGACATGTGAAGCAGTAAAAAATCTTTACACTTGCTTACTGTTTTTGGTTGAATGTGCCTCATCACAAATAAACCTTCACTTAGAGCACAGCTCAAAAACTTATCCTACAAAAATTGATTCAAGATTTTCAAGTGAAAGCACTTACTGTGTAATCAGGTTCCAAAAATTCCCCAGTGAGTACCTAAGAACTAGGTGGTGTCATATCTCTTAACATCCTCATAAATGGTTAACATTAGAATTATTGCACTGAATATATTTATAGAGAATAAGGTCTCTGCACCTGGGGCCGGATCTCAGAGGTGCTGACAACACTGCTGAAGCTGATTGCCTTAAAAACAAATACAGATGGTTTTAGTTTATGTCTGGCTGTAACTTACCAAATATATTTACAGGCTTAGTCTTGCAACCTGCTGTGTGAATACAATTGTATCCATGTGTGGACCATGGCAAAGAAGAAAAGACAAATGATCTTCCTTATATGGACTTCTCCCAAATATGCAGTAAGCAATTAGAGATGAAAACCCTTGCCCCTGTGTTTGTCTTTTCCTCACACTGAAGGTCATCGCACTGTCTGCTGTTGAACTGCAGGGGTTATGATCTTTGGCTAGCTATCCTTTGCAGGGAGGAACGTGCATGCCTCACAGTGATTTTTACAGTATTCCCTCATGGTTTCCATTTGTCACCACCAGAGATTACCATCTTCCTGGAGCACATTCCTTGCTGACTGAAACCAGAAGCAAGCTCCGCTTATGTCAGGAGCTGCTATGATAGTCCTTGTCAACAAATTGTGAAGTTTGGTCACTCTCCCATAGTTTCAGTCTTGGTTCAGTAAAGTTTTGTTCTTGTTGTTGGGCTTTTTGTTGGTTGGTTATTTGGTTTGGGGGTGGGTTATTTGTTTGTTTTTTCTTCCCCTAAGGAGATAGCCTTTATTTGACTGTAAATTTTCCCTACCAGTCATCTTTGCCAAATTAATGAATTGAACACATGCCAACTTTTGGAGTGAGTTTGAGCCTGTTGAGAAGTTTCATTACCTATGTTGTACTAAGCACAGCAAGGACTCTACCCTGTTTGGGGTGAGATAATTTGAAAGGATAAAATTAGTCATAAACCTTTTTAACACTAGAAAAATATGCACATCCTAATTGTAGGGCCAGTACTTGAGCCTGCAAGTTGCAGATCACAGATCTGTCTACCTTTGATAATGGCCTTTCTTAATGTGTCCTCCAATAGTTTCTCTGCTTCCTAGCTACTATTAGACAAAATTAGGATGCACCTAAACATTTAGAAATTGTCTGTATCTGAATATTTTAAGGAACTATCAAAAGGACTTTTCCAACTTAAATAGATAATCTTCATAAATATAGAGATTGAGAGACTAAAAATAACCAGGAACGAAGAACTGGGAAAATTCTGGGCAATTAATTTTACATAGATTCTGGGCATGATATTCAGGCATACATGGGAATCAATATGCAAATATTTAGGGGGATTCCAATTAATAATTAAAAGTAAGCTTATTAAAAATAGTCAAGTCTTTTAAAAAATCTAATCACTTTCTATGTTGTAATTACTGACCCAGATCTCACCATTTATCCACGCAAATGGAGTCTAAGGTCCATATGTAATGGTACTGGAGTATAAGGGTCTCTGCATAAACAAAGTGTTGAATCAATGTGGAGCAAATCATAGAAATGAAGCCTGCATATATAGGAGCACCATGGATATGGACTGAAATAAGACATTACACAAAGTGCTACCTAATACAGATTTACTGACTTGGAGATAAATACTCATTAAAAGTGATAGATTTCAAATAGGTTGACAAAAGCAAAAAGAAAGTAATTACTGGGGTAAGGCTTCTCAGGGGATAGCATTATCTAGGAATGTCAGGCAGCATCACTGTGGTCACTACTAGAATCCATCTTATTTCTAATGATGACTTTGTTATCTCAGCCATAGAAAGTACAGAAGCTTCACTAATTGTGCTTGGACACAAAAGGCACAATTTTTAAAGGATTAAAGAGAGTTGTCTTGTCCATTATGCAGATGCAACAGATATTTTCAAAGTTAAAGGTGACATGCCCAACAAACCATTCTCCCTTGCCACCACAGTTGAGTACCAAAGTATTTTATAAACGCATTTCTGCCAAGAGCATTTTCAAAGTATTCATTCTATGTTCTGGTGTTCAAACAAAGTATTGATGCTGGATTACAATTTGCTTGAATCTCTGTTTCAATTTGAAATCCATGAAACTCATGAGTGATTTTGTTTTTAAATGTAGGGAAGCGTGTCCTTTTGGACCTAATACTGGAGATATGCTCTGACTGTGCTTGCAACCTGGTATCTGTCAAATTCCCAAGGAGATGGCTAGGTATTGGCACACAGATATGTTGGAGCAGCAGAGCACCTATTCAAAGGAAAGTTATTGTCTCTTAGCAATAACAGGGAAGTACGACAGATATATTAGGTTTCTGAAGCACATAGATTGAAAAAAAACCCAAAAACCAAAAACCAACCCAAAACAGATATACACCTGAAATGTGACTTATGAAGAATTTCAACATCGACACTCAGAATGAGACCTATTAAAAATTGTTACTTCTGAAATAATTAGACTACTAGGTGTGAGTCAGAAAATTCTTGTTTCTACCTTAAATATTCTAATTGTCCATAAGGAGGAATATGGTCAACTTGAATGGGATAAGTATGTTAAGTCCATAATGTTGATCGAAAATTCAAAATTAATGAAAAAATAATAAATCAGAGTCCACTAAACTCCATGCTGTCCCAGTTCAGAGAATCTCTTGAAAATATTTAACAAAATGCACAGTGTTCATAGACATATCCTACAAAAGTTATGAACAGCGAAGGGAAGGCAAGATCAGAAGAGCACTCAATGTTATAGGCACATAAAAGTCTAATGGCTGTCCTACTGTCTGCAGTCCTTCTCTCACAAGAAACTGCTGTATAAATTTGCTACCAATTGAAACCTATGCTTGAGAGCTATGACTGCCAATCTCACAAGCTCTGGAGTCAGTGCCTAAGATGAGAAGGTGGTGGTACTTGAGATGAAACCATATTTCCTATTAGTTCTCAAAGGGTTGGTTTGAAGTCAGTCACCAAATGTGGACTCAAGAAATCACTTCTTAAAGGATAGGTATAGCATAGATGTATAACGTCATGCTCAGGCGAAGGACCACGTGGTAGAACATGACTGAGTTGTTGCCGCTGAAACAACAACAGCATCACCATTGACACTGACAATTCTCATTAAACTTTAAAGCATTTTGAATTCATTTTTTATTTAAGCTAATTAAATTCATAGGTTAATAGATACTATGGGTTAATTAAGTAATTTTTATGATTCAAGAATGGATTTGTGTTTATTTTTTTCATTTTTTTCCACCCCTTGGTGAAGCTGGGATAAGTGCTGCTTAACATAAAGCCTTCAAAGTGTCAACTGTGAAGACAAAAAGTGTAATTATATAAAGGGTATGGGCCATAAGAGTACTTGAGGGTTTTAAGACTCCGTAACTCCATGTCTAAGTTATATCTAGCTACATGAAGAGCTTGATCAACAAAGCTCCACATATCCCATCAGTGCATGTACTTAAAGACGCTTCTAAACTTAGGCAAGCATATAAGATGCTAAAAGAACAGATAGAGGAGTCTTGTGGGGATTGTTCAGTAATGCTTCATGTCTGGAAAGTATCCAAATACCATTTCAGATGTCACTCTTGGGCATCTTTCTGTTTAGGACTAGAGTTAAATCCTCACAGAAGACTGATATTCTACATTGTAGTTCATATTGTTTTAAGTACTCAGCTACTTATACTGAAATACTGGGCTTCAGGTTAAAGATCCAGAGCTGTATCACAGACTGGTGCTGAAATCACTGTAGAGAGTATGCTGAGTAGACATCTCTTCTAATTTAAGGAAAATGGTAAATAGATTATCAGGATGCAAGTTCTTAGCATATCCACCAGCCAGTCCTGGCATCAATGAAGAATTTTACAGGTGATAACCTCAGCAGCTTAAGCTTTAAGTGCTGATCCTTAGCAAGCAATCTGGGCATTTAACTTGGAGTTAGGTACCTACATTAGCAGTTAATGCCACTGTAGTTTTGTGAATATATATCTGAGACCCTGAAAAAATGTTGGCCAAAATACATCTTTAGAGTTAATTTCATTGGCCACTTCAGCTCCAAACATGACAATTTTCAGCAACTCTATTTACCATGCAATTTAGTAGGCTTGATTGTTTAACTAATATCTACAATTTCCATCACTTAAAAAGGGGGTTGAACATTAAAGCAGGCAGGACTGTATCTGCCTGCAATCAGGGTTTAAATTACATGTAGCACAACCAAAATTTGAAATTAAATGCAGATGAGAAAGGTTTAAAATAGCATAAGTGTCCAACTTCTTCACAAAGCAAATAGCTCTTGAATGCTGGTGAACTTTTTTTGGTGCTAATTTCTGCAGAAAAATGAGTGGGGCATGAACTGGGGAGTTGGGAAAGATATAATACCAAATAGGAGCAAATGTCTGAACTCTGTTGCAAATGTCAGCACAAAACAGAAAATGTAGGGCAGATATGTCTGAAGCAAAGTTTCATTTGAGAAGAGAGTGAATAATGTCTTCAATCAAAGGAAACTACAAATAGGTTGGCCACAAATGAATTTGTGTCTTATGATTGATTGATAGTTCTTAAATGAATTATACTAAGATTGCAGAATGAACTCAGGCCTTACTTCCACAGAGAATCTTCAATGAAGAGCTACCATTAAGAAAAGTAGGCACCAGAAAAAACTTGATTTGTGGATTTTGCCATGTAAAACACTAGGAAATCTGTGTGAGAGAAAGCACTAATGCAGACTAGATTCTCTATCATCTAATAAAAATATTTTACTCTTTTACTGTAGAGCTCTGCCCTCTGTGAAGATAGTGTTAGTGACTATCCTTTCTACCCAATCACCTATTTTTCACGTCATATCGAAATTACATACTTCCCATGATTTTATTCCATTCTCAAATGTGGCCAAAACCAAAATTGCCAGGAGATTAGAGAATTACTGGAGAGGAGCAGATAGACAAAGTGCAGACCTGAACCTCATGTGGAACTTGATGGAATAACATCTATTTCTCAGAACTCCAGGTTAAAAAAACACAAGAATCAAATTACCATAATCTGTGGAGAGATTTACCAGTTTGTAATTTTCTAGAAATCACTTAAGAACCATTTAAAGGAAACATTGCATCCATTTTAAAAAGGTAGAAAAGAGGATCTGTCAGCCTCATCTGTGTGCCTGGGAAGATCACAGAACAGATCCTCCTAGAAGATCTGATAAGGGACATGGAGGACAGGAAGGTGATTCCAGACAGCCAGCATGGCAGCAAGTGCTGCCTGACCAATCTAGCAGCTTTCTACAGTTGAGTCACTATATCAGTGGACAAGGGAAGACAATGGATGTCATTTGTATAGATTTCTGCAAGGCATTTGACATGGTCCCACACAAAATCCCTCTCTCCAAGTTTGAGAGATACGGCTTAGATTAATGGACTGTTCAATGGGTAAGGAATTGGCTGGATGGTCACACCCAGAGGATAGTAGCCAATGGCTCAATATCTAGATGGAGACAAGTGAGAACTGCTGTTACCTACAAGGTAAGTAAAATAGTCTTTAACGAAGTAGGAAAACTAAATCAATCTCATATATGAAAGGGTCCTGTGAAATAAGAGCAGCCAGAGAGGTGTTACTTAGAAGGCAAGGACAGTTGTTTGTTTCTAGCACAGTAGTTGAAACTCCCTGTCAGGCTGGGGACTCTATTCAGTAAAGCTAAGTATTGGACAGACATGATTTTTTTTCAGTAGAAATTTATTAACTTTGAGGTAAGAATCTACTCATTGTGATAATGTAGTCAGGGCAAATTCCTTCCCATTTCAGAAGGAGAACAATATTCTTGTAACAGGTTAGTTAAAGTATCAAAGCAGGAACTCTGGCTTCTGTAATCTGTGCCAACATTTATCACGTAAAACAAACAAAACCCAACCACCCAAAACAAAAAAACAACCCAACCAAAAGAAGCAAACAACAACAATGACAAAAGAACCACCAAAAACAAATAAAACCCAACTAAAATAACTAAGAAACAAAACAGAAATAGTTTTCTAATGTGTGAGATGTAATCAGGAGCAGTTGTTTGAAAAAAAAGAAGTGGATTTTGTTAGACCTAAACACTCAAGTGGGGAAAACTCAAATGTGCATACTCCAAGCTGAGATGAGAGCAAACTGTAGTTTACAAACCATGAATTTCATTCACCTTCAGATATATAAATCTAGTTGCACTCCTAGAACACAGATTCTGGTTTATTTTCATTTGAATGGAATGCAGCAAATGTGCTCCTAAGCTACCCCATGTCAATCCAAGTGCACTGTGCAAAGATAACTCTCAGACTGCCTTCAAATATACACTCTCATTTTGGACTAAAAGACTTGTGTAGTCCACAGCCTTAGATATCTATCTTAGAAACTTTAGATATTTAACTTTCAGATATGTCCTCTTTAGAATATGTCATGCCAGTTAAGACAGACCAACACACAGCACGCAAGAACATGGCAGCTGTGCAGATCAGAGTAGCTCTGGGCATGCACACTGGAGGAACGCTGGTATCTAGAGGACTTTGAAACTGCAAAGGACATACTTGGTGAGTTTAGATATCTGCAGACTACTCTGTAAGGTTTGGGCATTTGTTTCAATGTCATTGGAGGCATCAGATGTAGTTTCTGCATCTGAAGTTGAGCTGCACAGTTATTTTTATTCACATCTCTCAGATTGGTATATAAAACCATTTGATATCTTACGTGTGGATACATTCTTCATTGTTTTAAAATCTAAGATCTACTGATACTTCAGTACTGTCATAAAGTCTTTATAGTCTTCCTAAAATTAGTTTGAAAATGTTGTTTTAAATAATGTTTCATTTCCAGAGCTAGCTTGACCCAAGAGCCTTTCTGCCTTATCTCTGAAAAAGCACAGAAGACACTCGTTCATTCAGATGCATGCAAGCAATAGTAATTTTCATGTATATTTTTATTTGTTGGTAAGCCTTTGGCAAATATGTATCTTGTCAACTAATTAGTAAAAACACTACAGCAATGTCACTGTCTCAAACTTGTTGTTGACAGTAAAAACAATGATTTTAGAAAAATCAGATTGAGGCAGCTGGTAGCCCATGATCTTGAAAGACTGTAATTCATTCTCAGTGAATTCAGGGCTGAAGTACGGAAGAATTTTATCTTTGAATATTGATCAGCCTATGTAGTTTTAAGGGCTTGAAGGTATAGAAGTAAACTACTAACAG
Source organism: Psilopogon haemacephalus (assembly GCA_013396835.1). NCBI lineage: Eukaryota > Metazoa > Chordata > Aves > Piciformes > Megalaimidae > Psilopogon > Psilopogon haemacephalus. Next base: position 33,799 of record VWZI01005582.1, read on the forward strand.
CGGTTAATTCCTAAATTAGGCATGTGCTGCATGGGTAGTTATGGTCTCAAATGTTGCAAAGATTTGTCTAAGAGCAACTACTTTTACCTGTGATAGGCCTATAGTACAATACATTTACCTTGACAACTGTTAGTCTCCATTTCAAGGCTCAATCAATACATTACATTCTCTTCAGTCTTATACACCTTTCACATCTCCACTCAGGATGGATTTTTAAAAATAGAATAAAAAAAAATATATTTTATTGAGACTTGGCAAGAAGGCATTTTAGGCAGTCAGAGGGTTCTGAAATTACAGGCTTAAAAATGAGATCTGTATTTTAACTTAAAAGCAATCTGAAGCCTTTTTGGCTGAGAAGTTTGGGGAAATCAAACCTATCATCCTCCTTGGAAGTTTTCTTAATATTGTCAAACATTTATTTCAGCATAGCAGTCTTGCAAAAGAAAAGCACTGATTTTGTGGTTAAAGCAGAGAAAGATACCATCTGGGTTTCATCTGTAGCTGTGCTGCTGACTTCCTTTGACACCTTGAACAAGGCATTTAACATCACTATGACTCAGCTGTAAATGATAATTAATTACAGTCTTGTCCAAAAGCTCCAATCAGGATGAGACCCAAACATGTCTGCTCTCATACAAACCAGGTCTGACAGTGTCTCTGCCCTGAAGAACCTAATTTAAAACAAGACGCAGTAAGCAAATCTGACACAAAAAGAAAGAAGGGAATAGACAAGCTGAGGGTAATGAAAATAAGATAATGAGGTTACTTAGGGAGCCATTATAGGACTTGAATGTTCCAAAGCATTAATTAATCGATTAATTAATTAAAATTAGCTCTCCCTTACTGTAACATAACCTCTTCACCATGGATTTTGTGTAGATGCTATTGTAGAAGAAAATCCTTAAGACCTACCTAAATGAGTGTAGAGGTGAAGGCCTTTAGGTTAGGTCTGACAGGTTAATCTATACATCAGAGTAATACAGAAAGAAGTGTGACACTGATAAATAGTAATTCAAGCCTGACATCCCTAGGGATCAGAAAGAATATATAAATAATCATGTAGAAAGGGGTAATAGTTTTCTTTTTTAAAATTTATTTGTAAGTAAAATGCACATTACTAGAATGCATTTGCTCTGTCTTATAGCAAATGCCATAACTGAACAGTAGTAATGCAGATGTCAGATTGAACTTTTTTTATTTCACTTGTAGAATTGTGTGATTTTTACTTCCTCAAGTAGCTGATAACAAGCAAAGATGTTGAAAAAACAAGCAGCAGATCACCACCAACTTACGTCTTTTCTTTCACATATCATTGCCATAATTTTCCTTGCAAAAGAAATGAAAGCTAAGGACTTTGCCATCAGCAAGAACTTATTTTTCTTTCTTCTATGTGTTCCCCTGCTTTCTGAACACCATCTTCTCTTATGGGTCAGCTCTTATTCCACAGAAATGTTTTTCCCATGTTCCTATTGCTTATTTTGAATGTCATTTTATTCCTCTGATTTGCTCTGACTTCACTTACTCAGCTTCTTTCCCTCATTTTCAGTATTCTCTTATTCTGTTATATACCTACTTGGATTTGAGACCAGACTATTATCTACTTTGCCCAGGCATATGAAACAGGCTACATAATTTCACTGTTTTTATGTCTGCAAAGGGGACCAGTGTAGCAGGCAGGTGGACAGAGCAGAGAAAGAATCCAGACATGCGACAGTGTTAATCTGTAATAGGTAACTGGAGTCCTGCAATTTGGTGGAGCAGAAAAATCTGTAAGAGGAAGGGGCTTTCTTCTGTCATCAGCTGCAAAACAGATACAGCAAAATTTTCACTTTCACATGTATAGCCAAACAACTAGATCTGTACTTGACATTCAGGTGATTGTGTGTAGAAACATATAGGGTTGAGCTGATTTGAAAACAAGAATTCTCTTGCTCCTAAAAATAATAATTATTATTATTATTTGTAATTTTAAAGTAGGGAGGGGGGAAAGAATTTTCAGAAATATTCACAACCTTAGATGTGGGGAGCTCTTTTGGGAACATCAAAGTTGGGTGCAAATCCCCCTGATGCAGAGCAGAAGTTAGTCTCAGCTTCTCCTGGGAAGCTTCATCCTGTATGCAGTCGTTCAGTGATATTTTCAAGACTAAATACATCCAGGGAAACAAAATTGATTTCTAATTATGGAGGTTTTGGTTGGCTCTTTTTTTCCCTCAAGTGGGAAAAAACAGTGTTTCAATAGCTTAAGTCCCCACTCACCTAGAGTTTAAGTCAATGGCAAAGTTCCTCTGACTCCAATATGACTAAGAATCTAGCTTACTCTGCTACCAGATAGAAAACCAGACTTTTAAAGATCTGAGAATATCCAGTGCAGGAAATTAATTTACTGAGAATCAGGTCACAAACAGGCAGAATTGTAATTTCCCTTAATTTACTCCTTACCCAAATCTTTTGAACAACTACTTTAGATCTGTTGTTTTCAACTTATTTTTTTCTGTTGTTACTATTTCTTTGAAGGTGTTCACAATTACATCGGGGAGTGGGGAAAGAAAATTAAATAGACTTGCAATTTTGGGGAAATAATTATGTAAGAAACAACTTTGTTTACCCTAGAAAATGCAAGATTGTGAAAAATATATTTTGTGAGACTTTAATGTGTTGCAGCTAATGGGAAATATTCAGAAGAAATAGCACAGTGTTATCAAACATAAGAAACAGCTCCAATTGCAAAGAAACATTTCTTTGTTGTGCTTTATATACAGTTTAACCATATTGCTTAGTTTAATTAGAGCAGAAGCTAGACTCCTGCTCACTGGTTTAGCAGGTACCATAAAATGAAGTTTATTTAATTTTCTAAAATAAGAAAAGCAGGGTAAAGTTAATTAAAAGTTAATTATAGTATAATGAATCATTCACATTCACCGTACCAGTGTTGCACAGATGATTACTGATGTCATCCTTCTAGAGTACTCCTATCATTGCAGTTTTTTCCTCCAACAGCATGGGGTGCCTTCCACATGTTTTTGGGTTTTTTTTATTCCACCAATATTTTCATTGACTAGTTCAGAAAGACGACTGAAAGAGAAAAAAAAAAAAAAAAAAAAAAAA
>VWZI01005582.1:36938-60281 GCA_013396835.1 Psilopogon haemacephalus
ACCTCGTTTCTTTCCTTTTTTTTTTTTTTTTTTAATGCTTTCCTCAGGCATAATTTTCATTTAGACTTCTGATTGCCTTTTAAATTTGACAGAATATACCTATAAAATTTGTTAGTAATTGTTTCATTTCCCAGCCTGGCATGTGTAGTTAACCTTGAAAGACTGATTGGACATTGCCTGCACTGAACCCAACCTTTACTGGCACGACAAAGGTCACAGAACAACTCTCACTGAACCTCTGCCTTTAAATATAAGGTTCTGTACATATTGGAATTACAGTGCTTTTACTGCTCATTAATTCATCATTAAAAAGATGTTAACTAATCACTTGCTATAAGACTTCAGTTTAAAAATCTCTCTGGCATGAAGTGCCCTGTACCTGGCACCTAGAAGCCTGAAATCTTTTTGGAGTAGCAGAGTAAAAAACTTGTTCAGTCGATTGTTTAATGCAAAAACAAAACAAAACCAAATAGAAATAAAACCAAGCAACCAACCACACAACCAAGAAACAAAACAACCTGGGAGAAGAAAGCTGACCTGACATTTCAGTTTGGGTAAAGCATTAACAATATTAGTATTCACACCTACATTATGGGAACATCCCAAAACTTCACCTGCAAAGCTATTTTTATTTTTCTAATTGTTGCACTAAGAGAGAATTCTTTATTAAAATATCTTTAGTCTGTGCTTGGTAACTTACTTAGGAGTATTATTAAAATAATACAGCTCCCATCCTGAGAAACAGCAGAATTAAAGGATTATGAGAATATGTCATCGTTGTTAATGCTTGTATTATTTTGGGAAACTGAGCTCCTTGCCACATACTTTAAAGCATGAAAACAAATGCATGATATATTGCTCATAGTGGGTAAGTTCTGATGCTTCACAGATGTGCTAAGTACTGCGGCGCTGACAGAAACACAATCATTAATTTAAAGAACCTAATTTTTAAAAGGCTGAACAAATGTACACACAAAACAGAGACAAAGGCGTGAGATATTCCACACAGCAGTGACAGAACTTTCTAGTGATTTTTACAGTCGAAAACAATGTCTTAAGTGAAAGACTCACATCCATACATATACAATACCAAAACAAGACTAAAATGTCATTAAAATCATACATTTTAAATCAAGGAGATATAAGAACCAGGGCTATGAAGACTTGTTCTAGCTCTTCACATGTACAAATTTAGGTATATTCTAATTGTGAGTACAATTATTTATTTTGCTTGCCTTGTCACTGGGGTATGAAGATAAAATCTTCTAACCCATGGCATAGATTTTGCCCATCAGACTCAGAGAAGTAGCAGACTTAAAGTACTAGCCATAAGGCAAATAGCTCTCTAGAGGAGGAAACAATATGCATTTGCTATGTGGTTTGAAACTGCTCAGCAGATAGCAGTGGGGTGCTGAAATTTCTGCCCTACAAGGAGAATTTTGACTTAAGTATGAAAAACAACTTAATGACAGCTTAGTCATACACAGATGCTTCAATACATTCAGAGAAGGGCAACAAGGCTGGTGAGGGGGCTGGAACACAAGCCCTATGAGGAACAGATGAGATTGTTTGGCCTGGAGAAGAACCTCAGGGGACCTTTGTTGCTGTCTACATCTAACTGTAAGGAGGCTGTAGCCAGGCAGGGGTTGGTCTCTTCTCTCAGGCAACCAGCAACAGAACAAGAGGACACAGTCTCAAGATGTACCAGGGGGAATTTAGACTGGATGCTAGGAAATTTTTGTTTTGTGGAAAGAGTAGTTGGCCATTGAGATCACAGGAACAAATATAAAATGGCTGCCCAGGGAGGTGGTGGAGTCCCTGTCTCTCAAAGTGTTTAAAAAGAGACCGGATGTGCCATTTGGTGCTATGATTTAGTTTATTAGATAATGTTGGGTGATAGGTTGGATATGAAAAAGGTCTTCTCCAGCTTGATTGGTTCTGTGATTCAGTAGTGCCCTGACCTGTCTTAACACAGTCAGGATTTCAACTCACACTGAATAAAGCTAATTTCAGCTTAGTTACAAAACAAGACAGTTATAGGTATTCTGACATAAAAGAATATCAATGAGAGTTGAGTTTTATTCTATTTTCCTCATGAGAGATTCTCAGGCATTTCCTCCACGCTAACTCAATGCTTAACAAAACATTCCACAGGTTTATTTCTATAATTTTTACAGTTTTACAAGTGAACAGAACAAAGCAGATAAACATAGAGAAGCTCAGCCAGCACCCATGGGTGACGTGAGAGTGACCATCAAACCTATTCCTGCCTAACTGGGGGCCCACCAGGCCTTTAGATTCCACTCCCATTCACCCAGTGCACACTGTAGGGACTCACCAGTGAAACCATGAGGAGGATTCCTCTGCCCAGTTGGGCAAGTTTGGGACTTCTGCTTTTCATGGGGCTGATTATAAAGGGGAGTGGGCAGGGAGAGAAAAGTGGTCACACCTGGGGTGGGAGGAAACTCCAATAGAACCCAGGTGCTCTGGGTTTTGTGGAATAAAAGGGGAAAATGCAGTGTGAAATGGGAAAGGGACAGATATGGTGGAAAAGGGGAGGTGGTGCTGAAAGGAGTGATATGGAATCACTCCTTTTAATATGGAGAAAAGGAAGAAGATGGAGAGGAAAGGAGGGTGATGGGGGAGAAGTGAGATTAAAAAAATTTTAAAAAAGAAAGAAAGAAAGAAAAAGAAAACTAGACTGGCGCTTTCATTGAAACCACCCTTTTCATGACCAATCCTTTGTCATTTCTGTTTGGAGTAGTAACCAGACATCTTTGCCAGCTCACTATGTTGGCTGAAGAAGAGGAAGTCATACCTGTCTAAAAGGAAAAAAAAGAGGAAATAAAAAGGAAAACTAAGAAATAAAAGTTAAGAAGAAAAACATATACAAATTCTAANGGTGCATTAAGAAAAATGTGGCCAGCAGGGATAGGGAAGTTCTTCTCCCCCTCTACTCTGCCCTGCTGAGACCACACCTGGAATATTGTTTCTAGTTTTGGGCTCCCCTGTTCAAGGGAGATGGGGACCTGCTGGAGAGAATCTAGTGGAGAGCTACAAGGATGATTAGGAGTTTTGAGCATCTTCCCTATGAACTGAGAGACCTGGGGCTGTTTAGTCTGGAGAAGGGAAGGCTGAGAGAGGATCTGATCAATGTCTATAAGTATCTGAGGGGTGGGTGTCAAGCAGACAGGGCCAATCTCTTTTTGATGATGTGCAGTAGTAAGACAAGGAACAGTGGATACAAACTTGAACATAGAAGATTTCACCTCAACATGAGGAGAAACCTCTTTACAGGGAAGGTGACAGAGCACTGGAACAGGCTGCCCAGAGAGGTTGTGAAGTGTCCTTATCTGGAGACTTTCAAAACCCATCTGAATACATTCCTGTGGAGACTACCCTAGATGATCTTGCTTTCAGCAGAGGGAGTTGGACTTGATGATCTCTGGAGGTCCCTTTCAACTCTAACATTCTGTGATTCTGTGATGTAACTGGCAGATCTTTTTGAAAAACAATATGAAGTGGATTATAGTTTAGTCTATCATATGACAAATTTAGGAGCGATTTCAAATTTTGTGACATCTCAGCTGTCTGGTTTGCCAAACCAGAGCACTTGTCCTGCTGGCAAATGTAAAGGTATGAAACCCTCATTTACAGTATGTTTATTGCTACAACAATATAGTGATAGCGCTTGGTGGGCTAGACAGGATGGAACTGTTTCTTTTCCTGTTACAAGTCAATGCACAAAGAAACCCAGACACTTCACTACCTGGATTTAGAAGGAAAGTATAATCTGTGCTGTTTGCCAGCCATGATTGAAGACTACATTTTCGTTAGAGTCATTGGGTGATTTGCAGGAATAACAGGTAGAACTAAGTTTTGTTTGCTTACCTTCTTCTATACTACACAATTGAGTCTAGTGAGAACAGACTCAGGTCTCTGGTAGCTGAAAAGCATTTGGGACTGTTAAGAGTAATGGAAATCCTGAACTGCCATCCTTCACTATATACTGTCTCTGAGAATGGCAAAGCCCTGTTGAACGGATGTTGTAAAGCAAATGTTTTGACCAACTGACTTATGGGCTTAGACAACAAGCACTTGTTTCACAAAAGTGAGCAGGGTGATTTGCTTCAGAAAAACAAAAATTATGCAACATCAGGCACAAATGCCTTCAACATTGCCAACTAAATGAATCTCTGAAGGGAAATGTAAATACAAAAGCCATTAAAGACCAGTCAATATGCATTTTAGGTCTCTAAACAGTAACACTGAGCAGATCAGTAACAGAATCCGTCATAATTTGCAGTCTCTGCAGAAACAAAGAACTTCTGTTGTATTTATTATCAGATAGCAGCATTCCTGTCTTGAAATCAAAATACAACAAATACTTCACTGACCTGTGCAGTTATTTTGGTCATGAATAGGGGTTCTGTTTAAGATCAGCAGGATATGTATACCTAGGAGGACACTATGCTTCTGAAAGTTAACTAGGAAACTGTTGACTCAGACTCTGCTGATGAACATCTCATGGCTTCAGGCTCCAAGTCTCCCCCTTTGCCATTGCATTTTTTTGTTCAGCAGAGTTAATTTAATTTGTAACATATCCAGTGGGTTATTGTGTCCTCAAGTATGACGGCATACATGTAATAAAGAATATAGTGTTACTGCTAACTTCTGCAAAAAATATTTTTCTTGGGAACACAAATTTTTCAGATTTGGTATTTTAAGTACTTACTGGTGGGGGTTACAGGTATTTGTTGCAGAAGAATCTGCCATTGCAATAAAACTGCATCCTTCTTAAATAAATGCATTAATTCTGTTTTAAAATAAATAGATTAATAAGATAAATTTTAAACTCAACTGTTCATAAAATACCTTAATTCAGACTTCTCACTCAAATGCATATTTTTGTACATGTATGAAGAACACGTATGTAGAACATGGTAAAATCATTCAATGTAGTAAGCATTAGAGATCACATTGCCATGCCATTAAAATTTAATTCTTTAGGAACTGTGGGGTCTTTGCTGTAGCGGGAAACTGAGGACCACTCTCTACCTAGTCATCAAAGGTGAATGAAACACAGGAAGGTAAACAGAAAGATTCCCATGAAGTTCACCTAGTTTTCTCTCTGAGGCACTGAAGCTGCAGTGAGCTTCATGCACAGAGGAACCACTGGTCTCCTTGGGGGTACAGTCTTTACAACTCTTCTGACAGAGAGAGACCAGAAAACTGGGAAAGTATGTGTCAGAGCTCCTTAGTGTTGGCTGGATATAAATCAGCTCAGGGCTGGATGCAGTATGACTACAGTCATATAAATACCGCCAGCCTATGTCTGGTATGGAGCTGGAAAACTGTACTACATTGCTTATCCTCCTAGGGACCTTCCATCCAAGTCTCTCTTTCCTCAGGCATCCTGCATGTGGCTTTACTTCGGTTCTGCACAGAATCACACTTCGAAGTTTGATCAGCTCTTTTAGTTTTTCAGTTTCTGATCTGATCTGAATAATCACCTCGTATAAACAAATACTTATTTGCCAGTTTGTCCGGGTTGAAGATCTGCATCATTATGTCTATTGCTTATACTTGTGTGTCTCCCCAAAAACTTAATGCCATTAGAATGACCTACATTTTTGAGTAAGAGCTTCCAAAATTAGGATTTCAGTTTACTGGTGATGTTATTCTTTGATCAAATTATTTGAATCTGTAAAATAATTTCTTCATATGGCTATTGCAGCTCATTTTTTCTTACATCACATTAAAGATCTAGATTAATAGAGACTTATTGTGATGTCAAACTTTAAACACATGACTATTCTTTGAAACTATTGAAACAATTGAGAAGTTTACTAAATTTGGATAGACTATTTTTGCTCATGCATGCCCTCCAATATATCTTGGATAAAACGTTTGAACTATTTCTAAGAAAGGGAAAAAAAAAACCAAAAGGAAGGGAGGAAACAAAAGGAAGAAGTAAGGAATTTGTTCATGTTTAACAGAAAAAAAAAATGTGCTAGGTTGTACTTCTTTTTTCCAAAAGCTCTGGCTTTTGAAAATTCAAACCTTTCAAGTCTCACCATCAACAGCATAAATTAAAATCTTAACTACTGAAAAACTGAAATTTCAGCCAAGATTATAAAGACAGTATATAAGAAAAGTATCAAAAGACTGTAGCTGAGAATGTGGCACATTCCCAGATCTTGCATTAAAGATTTATTGAGTATAATGCTTCTCACACTTCCATGATCTCTTGTGGTAAAGTGGGATCCATTTCATTCTTTGCCAGAAGAATCATAGCTGCCCATCCTTGTATAGGTACCCTGTGGATTCATGTACATAGAAGTTTAATGATCCTCCTGATGACCTCTGTTTACCTATACAGGGAATGTCTACACTGTATTAGAACAAATTTACCCAAATTATCTCACATGTTAAAAAAAAAAAAAGCTTTTGCAATACAAAAATGTGGAATACATACACACTGGTATCTTGGTATACAAACATCATGTATTTAAGAAATTTAATAGTCTTGGGGTTTGTAGTAGGTTAGAACTGGGTTGAGCTGGGGTGAATTCTCCTCTAATGCTGTGTTTTGCGGTGAATGTGTCATGGATCACTAAGTTTGAGAAATGTGAAATTTGTCTCATGACATGCATGTGAAAGCAAGAACAAAAAAATACTAAATTTTCTGATTAAAAAATTATTTCCATAAGGTAGCACTGACCCACATATTTTGTTGTCTCTTCACTACCTGAAGTATTAAAAGGTAAGGATGAAGAGATACTGTTTGTGTCTAATCAGATAAAACTATGTGAACACATATTTCATGTTCTGTTTTATTGATTTATATTATTTTTCATTCATATGATCTACTTTCTATCTTGCCACTTTGTACTCTAACATTTCTTTTTGCGGTCTATGTGTGAGGCAAGACAGATATTGCCCCACCTCAGTAATAGAAGTGAAAACGTTTCCTAATATGCCGTTATTGTCATGAAAGTTACCTAGATTTTAATGCCAAATTCTGGACCATATTTGTTGATCTATCTGTTTCAGTTTTTGTAGTATGTTCACTACCATAAAATCCGGATACCCAGAGATATGGTCTGGAGTGGGACTGAAGTGGGATTATGAAGGAGAAAGAAGAAAATGGTCTTTTCCCATTAGTTTCTCTCCTGCATAATGGAGAAAGTCAATCCCCTTTAAAGCAACTAAAAGGGGGATAAAAGCTTTTCTTTTTACTTTCACCATTCTTCTTTTATGATTTTATCTTTCCCTGTCTCTTTCTCTTCCTCCTCTTCCTTTCACAAGTTGCATAAACTCCTACTCACAAGATATCATTTGATTTGCATTTGCTTCCTCACAGACATTTTCTTTTCTTCATATATTCATTTCTCTACCAAAAAAACATTTGAATGTTCTGAGTCATCCTCTCCCAACATCTGATAGCTTAGGTAATCTGAATCCCAAATCCTTTCTTTGTATTCCTGAATGTCATCATCCCCTCCTACTTCTGTATACCCATCCTTAGCTGGTCACTCATTATCTGACATCTTTCCCTTACAGTGTAAATGCAGTCCATTTTTCCTATGTAGAATTTCTCTGCACATAAGCTGAAAATATTTGATTTAGCCAGGTTCTTCCTTACCCATGACCTTTATTCCTTTCCAGTCTCCTCAGAACTGCTCCCACTGCCTTCATCCAAATCCTTCCATGCAAATCTCCTGCCCTATCCTATCTTATCCCATCCTATCCTATCCTACACTATAATGGGATCATCACCATAGCATTCAATCACCTTGCAGAAAGCTAAAAAGTGAGTTATGTTTTTCTCAGGTTTGGTTTGTCAAAGGAAGTAAGATCGTAAATCTATGGCACTGAGTGGCATACATCCAAGGGTACTGAAGTAACTTATGCAAGTGCTCATCAAGCCATTTTCCATCACTTATCAGAAGATCTGGTTAACTGGGGAAATCTCAGATGAATGGAGATTGTCAAATGTGATGCCTATATGCAAGAAGGACCAGAAAGAGGATCCAGGAGACTACAAAACTGTTAATATGATTTTGTATCAGGGAAGGTCATGGAGCAGGCCATTGTGAGTGACATTACACAGCATTTGCAGGGAAAACAGATAATCAGATGCAGTTAGCATGGGATCATGAGGCCTAAAGAACCTGATCTCCTTCTATGGCAAAGTGACATATTTAGCAGAGGAAGACTGTGGATGATGCTTATCTGGACTTTAATAAAGCCTTTGGCACCCTTTCTCATGGCATATTCATGGAGAAATTGGCTCCTTATGTTGTGGATGGGTGGTCAATTTGCTGGAATAAGAACTGTCAGGATGGCCAGGCTCAAAGGGTGGTGGTGGTGAATGGAGCTAAACCCAGTTGGCAGCCAGTTACTAGTAGTGTTTCCTAGGGCTCAGTTTTGTGGCCAGTTCTCTTTAATATCTTTATCAATTACATGAATGAAGGAATTGAGTGCACCCTCAGTAAGTGCAGATGACACTAAATTGGGTGGAAATATTGATCTGTTTGAATGTAGAAAGGCTCTCTAAAGAAATCTGGACAGGCTGAATTAACGGGCAAGGTCAATTGTATGAGGCTTATTAAATCCAAGTACAGGGTCCTGCACTTGGGTCACACCAACCCCATGCAACACTACATGGTTGGGGGATAGTGGCTGGAAATTTGCCTGGCAGAAAAAGACCAGGGAGTGTTAGTTGACAGCCATCTGAACATGAGTCAGCAGTGTGCTCAGGTGGCCAAGAACACCAAGAGCATCCTGGCCTGTATCAGAAATAATGTGACCAGAAGAAGTTGGGAAGTGATTGTGCCCCTATACTTGGCACTGAGGAGGCTGCACCAAAAATACTGTTTGGCTTTGTGTCCCTCACTACAGGACAGACATTGAGTTCTTGGAGCATGTTCATAGAAGGGCAACAAAACTGGTGAAGGGTCTAGAGAACAAAGGTTACAAGGAGCAGATGAGGAAAATGGGATTGTTTTGTCTGGAGACATTGCTCTCTACAACTCTCTGAAAGGAGATTGTAGTGAGATGGGGGGTTGGTCTCTTCTCTCTTGTATCAGGTAACAGGAAGAGAGGAAATGACCTGAAATTGTCCAGGGAAATTTTAGATTGGATATTAGGAAAACTTTCTTTATGGAAAGACTGGTTACTTAAGGAGGTGGTGCAGTCAGTATTCCCAGAGGTGTTCAAGAAATGTGTGGACATGACACTTTGGGCCATGGTTTATACCGCCGTAGTTGTGTTAGATTGCTGGTTAGACCTAATGATCTTAGAAATGTTTTCCAGCTAAAACAATTCTATGATTCTATGTTGTAGAGCTTGTTCTAGTAAATTTTGCTGTTCTTTTAGAAATAATTTTCTTCTGAATCTGAAGAAGTAGAAGAGGCACACTTGGGATATGTATAGCTGCAATTACACAAATTCACAGAACTCTATGATTTGTTGCTCCCTAATCATAAATTTGGTCTGCTCCAATTTCATTAATTACCTAAGCCCTTCCATGTAGATAGTCCAGTCTCATCACCACCTCCTAGCCACTGTTGCATTAGGGACTGAAACCCTTCAGCATTCATTGCTATTCTACATCAGCTTTTGAACTGCAGGACCCCAACTGTCACCACATTTGTTTCTCAAGAATATTTCTGAGAGAACTCTTTTCCTGTGGTAATTGTGCAGTGAGTTTCCTCCCAGATATTCTTCCTGTTTGATTTTGAGGTTCCTAATGAGGCATGCACCACACTATTTAAGAATTTGAAAGTGCTATCTCTGATTAAACTTGTTCTGGAGAAGAAAAGACAGAACAAAAAAAATATGGAGAACCTAAATGAAGGTACATGTATTTCCTGCTTACTTTCTTTTTGTTTCTGATGTTGATTTGTGTTGGAAATACCTTAACAGTGGAATAACCTCTGCTAGCCTGTTCTCCTTGGGATCAGAAAACATAGCTGTAAGCGTTATTAATTTTTATTGATTGATTTATTTATTGGCTGGAAGATAAATCAGTACAAAATGGGAGACTATATTTCCAGTAAGTATTCTTAGCTTCTCCATCAGTTTTTTAACTCTGTAAGTTAGCTTACAGAGTTTGGAGCTGTGACTGATTACAGTAGAACTTCTAAGTAAAAGGACTGCAGTGAAGATTTCTTAAGTTCATCAGCACCGTTGTTAGTAATTCTTCTTTTCTCTTATTAAAAAAAATTATTACTAGTGTGGAATTTTTTTTTTTAATTGGAAGCCTTGACAATTAATCATAGGTTCATTGTCTTTTTCATTTACTTTTCTCAGACTAATCATTGGCATCCTCCATAATGAATATATACATGGAAGTTGATGAATATAAAACTTCATGAGCTATTCAAATGATGGTTTCCTGCTGTTGTTGTAGAATAAAATGTATACCAAAATGTGTATCCAGCAGTTTCTTAAATGGATTTACTACACAGAAAATTAAAACAAATTCCTTACCACTGCAAGAATCCAAATCTGCAATGGTTTCCTTGGTTCCTTTTCTTATTTTCTTTTGGTGTTCTAAAATTTTGAGATATTTAATTTTTTTAAGCACTCACTAGTTCATATGTGCTTAGAGACAGGCAAGTGCTGAGTGGCTCACAGGAAAAGTGAAAGCAGAAGCAGTCTTGGATTATTTATTGTGTCATGGTCTACTACATGCAGGACAAGACTCTGTGACCCATATGGTTCTTGTCATATCATACACCCCTATACAAATAGGAAGGAAAGAAAAAAATCACTATTTAATTTGGATTTTGTTATCTTTTGACCTTAACTCATCCTAGATAGCAGTAGGGTATTTCCCCCTCACAAAGACTGAAGAGTAGTGATCAGATTCAGAAAATGCAGAATCATGTTGTCACAAAACAGTACCATTTGCCTCCCAGATAGCAAATCATCTTACAATAGAAAACACTGTGGGAAGGGGGAAAAAAAAAAAAAAAGTTGTGCTATATTACTGCCTTGCTGCCTATTTTTAATACAACATGCATATTTAAGATATTCAAGAAGCTATGATTACTAGCTTAGCCCGGTATGCAAATAGATCTTCCATCAACTATATTATTCTGTTTTGCAATGTGATTATTTCTATTTAATTAAATGGTGTTTAATTAATGTTTGAGTGGAAGATGGGAGAGTTTATATATATTTATTTGGTAGTGACCATCATAGAATCATATCAATGTATATATATTGGGCACTGTAACATAAGAGTCCATTGATAGTTAGCACCAGGCTATTATTTATGATGCTATTTCTGGAAGCAAATGGAGATTTGACCGCTTTTGTTAAACAAGCCATTTTTTTGTTTCTCAAAATAATTAACTTTGTATCCTCAGCAGTTTCAGTTCTAGTAATTATTTTTGGATGACCTACATTTTGATGAATTTTCAGTTGGCTGTGTACTCCACTTCTTTGCTTGTCTCCAATGAGAATGCAATACTTTTACAGCCTCTTAAAAAATTGAACAGGATACCAACAGGAAACTTAGGGACTTCAGTGGCTGATGAGGTATTGTGTGTTTCCATTTTTAAATGTAGCATTATGATACTACTATTTGTAATTGTGGTGATTAACTGATAAAATAAATTATAATGCCTTAGAAGTACATCTGAGAAATTCAGATTTATCTCCTACCCTTTATATTTGTCAAACAAGTTTGATGTAATCATGGAAAAAAGAATTCAAATCAATGTGAACAAAATAGTAAGTTACTGAGTATAAAAATGAACTTGTCCAGTTAAGGTTTTCAGATATTTTTTACACACTTCAGCATTCTACATGGTTATTTAGACCACAGCTGAACCAAAGGGCATGTATTCATATACATGTCCCGCAAGCACTTTCAACAGTACAATATTTACATTTAAAAGAGACTAAGAAAGTTCCTAAGTTTGCAACTGTCCCAAATTTTTTTTTCCTGCTTAGTAACTTTTGCCAAAGCCATCTAAAGTTAAAATGTAAATTTAAAGCTAAATTCCCTGATCCCTCTATTCTCTCTAGACAGATAGACAGCATTCACATGTAAGAAATTACTTCTGCTCTGAAGTACTCCACTGCTATTGAAATAGTGTTGCAGAAAGTAGATTTGTATATATCAAAATGGGAGAAATATGTCAAGCACAATCATAGCAAGCAGGGATATTGCAGACACTCACTCACACACAAATAATCTGTATGAAAGATAACCCAAAGGTGAAGAATGCCAATTTAAACTCCATATTCAAAATTTTTAGTCTTTAAAAAAAAGGAAAGCTAGATGTAAAAAAAGGCGTCAATTTCCTTTACATTTTTCTAATGTCTCAATCTTTAATTTTTAACTGAGAACACTGTAATTAGAATGGTCTGTAATAATTTAAAAAAAAAAAAAAAAAAGGAGATTTTCAGTTTCCTTTTTTAATACTTAGACTGGGGCTTTGACGGATGGCTGAGAGAAACAATGTAAGATCACTTCCCTTTCTTTCTTCTTCCTTCTCTGGATACAAAATGCCTTTCTCTGTTCTTTGGTTTCAGTTCCACAGAGACTTTCTGTTGTGCTGTGAACCAAACAGTAGAAGGAAATATGTGAAAAATAAAGCAGAGAGGCTGTAAGTAAGGGAGAGGATAATATAGCTATATTCTATTACACCAGAACAGGCTCCTTGAGAGGTGGTCAATGCCCCAAGCTTGTCAGTGTTTATGAGGCATTTTGACAATGCCCTTAATGACATGCTTTAAGTTTTAGTCAGACCTGAAGTGTTCAGGCAGTTCGACTAGGTGATTGTTGTAGGTCACTTCCAAATTCTAGTCAAGTCTAATCTATTCCATAGCGTACAGAAGGCTTCCCTTTAATGTCCAGACACAAAATTTCTCCTATAAATCTGTTTTTCAGTGCAAAACTCTTTCAGATCCAGCCAGATTTCTTGCACTTGAAAGCTAGTTGGTCTTTTTCCTAGTCTTTTTACATGTGGTTGCCGGCATCTTTAAGTAGTGGGATGTGTTCTGCAGGGTCGTTGTCCAAGCAGCCACAAGTGTAAAGTAGTTAAAAAGAAACTCCAAAAGATCACTTATATTTGCTTGGAAAGTCTGCATTTTGTTCATAAAGCACTGAATTTGCTAGGCAGAGTTTTAATGAAGGTCAAGGAAAGGGCCTGGAAACAGGGTTTATGAAAGTGTTGTAAGGTTCATTATTGTCATTGTGTGGAAAAGGATAATTTCCCTAAGAGAAATGGTGACATATACATAATAAAGTCCCTGTCCCTGTCATGACAGCTCAAGAGCATGCCATCGTTACCACCTATGTCACACTGCAGGTGTGCCTGCCATATGGGTGACAGCCGCTGACTTCTCTGATCAACACATAATTATCTCTGAATAAAAATGCACGTCGGAGTGGCTGGACATAATGGATTGAGGACCCAGGGCAAAATGTTCTTTGCTGCATCCCGCAGCACCACCTGGGGGTAGGAGAGGGCTGAGGGGAACTGCAAGAGCCAGGGCAACCTTGAGAAACCTGCAGTATCTGGTCCAGCCCGAGGTTATCATGTTTATCCTTTCTGTCTTCTTTTGGATAAGAGAGGTCACTTGGTTAATGGTAGGATGCCCCTAATGGAAAAGATCCTCCAGATCAGGGCTATTCTCCACTGATCTAACCATATATCTCTCTCACAGCATCTGGATAGTTTCCATTTGCAGAGTCCCCTTCCCCCATAAGATAATAAATATCATATCACAAGGATGGCAGTGCTCCTTCATGGAACACTGACTGTTTATTAGAGGCAAAAAGTTTAAGAGAAATGCTAACAATGTTCATTAATGGCCTGCATCCAGGTTTAATGAGGCATGTCAATATGCGGACTGGGCAACATCAGTGGCATAATAGTGGTGGTAAATGGGAGTAATTGTATCCAATTGTACGGCACAGCTTCCAGGAATGAGCCCGAACTGCCAACTGACAATGACAGAGCAATTATGGGAAGGCAAGCGAGCTGTGTCAAATTAGCACTTGGTGAGAACTCATTTTTCAGAGATGTGCTTGCTCTACAACACCACAAGTGATAGCTACTTTATTGTGAGTGATAGGAAGACCAGCACTTAGACTGATGTTCTGATTTGTCAATAGCTGTATTTGAAAGCTTAGTGTCACAAATATATAGAGATATTCAGGGAGAGAGGCACACTGCTCATGATCCGAAGGATAAGAACGTCGCTGAGAAGGTCATCTGTCAGTGTGAGCTGTCAAAGAGAGATCACACTCTATGAAAAGGGAACATTCAGCCGACTTAAGTAATTACCTTTGACTGAGATTTGAAGATGTCTTCTTTTGTTGGCCTACATTGACTGCATAATTTATAATTTACTGCAATCAGTGAAGGGCCGGGAATTGTAACTAAGAAAATCCTTATTTTATTTCTTATAATTACGTTTCTTTTGGGCTCCATTACTGCCTTGGAATGAAAAAGTAGCATATTAATGAAGTATTTTTTAGTAACTCATTCAAATCAGCTTTACCTTTTAACTTACCAGACCAAATTTGAAAGATTTTTTTTTAAATTTTCTCGATCACGGATATGAGCAGATGTACCCTATGCTGTATCATAAGAGACACGATGTACTTAATGTAGCTTTACATTCTTTGTAGAATTACAAATTGAAAAGGATAAAATAATAATTCAGTTTAGTCTTTCTAACACAGAAAAGGGGGTGGGGGAGGGGTGGGGAGGGAGAAAGATTTTTGAGTACTAAGCACTGAAATTGTAATCCACATCCCATTTGGAGATAGAGATCAGTTTGATATAGTCTTCGGAACTTCAGAGAGATAACTACTGCAGCAAATATTTTAGAACTTTGTGGATTAATAAAATTTTCATTGCTTGGTGTCATTTTTTCCCAGTAATCTCATTGGATCAATGTTTGAAAAGTGATTTCTTAGCCTTTAATAATCTCAAAAACAAAAGATAATATGTGACCAATTATGCTCTGGGGTATAACAAGTATTACATTTTTGTTTTTTATCTTAATAGGAAAAAATATCTACTTACACTTTATTAACCAAAAAATACAGCATGAATTGTTATCAACATAGCTTTTGAATTTTTATTTTCCCAGTGAACAAGTAATTTTGGAAACCTCTCTCTGGTTTTCTTGATTCTACTTGCCACTATGGGCTGTTTGGTGCATCAAACTTTCTGCTTCAAACAGGGAAATCTTTTACTGAGAGTGGCTGAATGATTAATGAATTGTAACAAAAGAGATGGGGTATTAGCATGCCTTCTGGCCAAAAACTGTTGTTTAATTCCAGATGTATTGATTAACTGTATAGTTATTGACAAAAGAATTAATCTAAGTACTTTAAGTCAATGTTATTTTAGTTGAAATCTCTACCTGTAGCACAAGGAAATGCCAGTACAAAACTACTCAATATGTTGTCAAAGTACTGTCACATGAGAAAGGCTTTACATCTTCACATATTGCATTTTAGGCAGGATTTTTATGTCATGTTAAGATTCATCAAAGAGTCATATTAAAAATTCATAATTGTGGGTTTAGTGATGTTTGCTAATTATTTAATGTTTCCTCTGAATTTTAAAGATTCTTCTAAAATATACTTTGTTTTCTGTATTCTGAATTTCAGTGCCTGACATTATTTTAAATTACACGTCTTGCTGATTCTGAAACACATTTTTAATCATTATTTTTTAATGTTTCAGAATTCTTTAGGCCATTCAATTTCCCCCATTGTTGAAAGCTGTTTAATTCACAATGCCTTGAGTACAGGCCCGTCATCTATTCTATAGTGACTATACCACTTAATAATGGAATAGTGCATCAAAGTGCCACTTAGGTCTCAAATTGTTATGTATGACTGTCAAAGCCGTGAAAAAAAAGCAAAAAGAAAGAAAAAAGAAAAAAAAAAACTAAAAAAAAACACCCTTGATTTGTCTTTACTACTGGAACGTGAATTTGTCAGCCAGGTTTTGAAATCACAACAGCATTGCTTGCATCCCCAGCGAGATGTCGAAAACTTGACAGGTACATATTTTTTCAACTACAAGCTCTTCTATAATGAAAACTAAATACACAAATCTTATTTTTTTTGCTCTTGACAGATAGTTGTTGCCAATGGGATTTAATGTTCAGGTTTGAGTTGTCAAGAGAAATAACCAATAAGCAATCCAAGTAGTCAGTATACAGATATTCAAAAGCAAAATGCCTGGCTTATGTGATATACTGGGAAGATTTGAGTGTATAATTAACTAACTGAGGAACCAAGGACACTTAATCTTCCCTCTAATGGCAAGTTCAGCCCATCACTGTCTCTCTCCAGGGGACAAACTGTAGCTTGTTTTCTGGTCACTAGGGCCTTTGGTTGTCATTTTGCTCTTTCTTATTCATCATATCCTTGAGTTCTAGCACTGTTCCTTTCATCACTACTCAGACACAGTAAGAATTAACAAGATAAACTATGGTTCATTTCCGAAACTCTATTCATCATCCTATTTATTTTTAAATTGGTGCTGTTTGTGTGACTGCCAACTCCGTGTCACAAAATTGTCTTCTTTTCTTTCACAGCAAAGAAAATGAATATGTATTTGTACATTTGTGCCTACATAAACATGAGTGTATAGTATGTGCACTGGAAACCACTAACAATATCTTTAAAAATGCTCTAAGAGCATTCTTAGACCTTCAAGCTACCCACTCATTTGCATGGCACTGCTTATCTCTATGTGTATGCATGTGTGTATGGATTTTATGAGTGTGGGAGAGAAAGAGATAGTGGTAAGGAGGAAAACTCAGGAAAGGGACATAGAGAAGGCCAGGTGTGTTTTCAATGAACAGCTCCCCCTCCCAAAATCCCACTGCAGCTCTCAGTTCTGGGTACAAGCAGGCCCAGAGCAGCAGGCAGTCCCAGCAGAGAAATGTTGCTGAGTGCAAGTTCTGCATAGAAGTGGCCACATAGCTCTATCTAGGCGTGAAAGCCCTCTTTTGCTTCTTTCATGCTCCCTAAGGAGCAAAGGAGCTCTAATACTCTAACAGAACTGGAAGCAGAAAAAAATCCATTTCCTTAGGTACCTCTTTGCTTACAAAAAGGCAATGATAATGGCTGCCATATACAATTAAAAAACAAAGCAAACCAACCAACCAAACAAACAAAAAAGTAGCTTTTAAGATGCAAGACATGAAAAAGAAGAATGTCGTATAAGAAGAGGTTATTATGCATGGGCCATATGCCAGGCTTGCAGAACAAGAATCAGGAGTTTCAAACTGCTTTCCCCAGCTCACTGATCTCTGTGCGTGCACAGATGAAGGACATGGAATACAAGTAATTCAGAAGCCTCAGGCCAGATGTGTGTCCTAAATGTATCTCTTATAAATATTCACAGAGGAGAATGCAACAGTGATTTTGTAGACTCATCACTACAATTATCATTCTTACTAAACTACTTATTGTTTACTCAGCAAATTTATCACCTGCCAGGAAAAAAAAATAAATTGCTAACACAGACTGCACACGGGGAATCCCAGAATTCGCCCTATATAGGAAAACCTAGGGATCAAGGTATACATCTTGAAAAATGTAAAAACAAAGGCTGACACAAATTCCTTGCTTAATCTTCTTAAACCACTACTCTCACTTGTATACAGTAAATATGTCTTAGTTCACGCATCATTGACACCACAGATCAAAACATTTAAGGTCGCTGGTATAAAGGTAACTAGTGTGCTTATGCATTATGAACTTGATCACAGAAGGTGCCAGGTGCCTACCAGCCATTTTCAAATGGAGGTCAGAAAGCTCAGCAGCCAGAAGGATTGGACCTCTAGCCTGTGTAGTAAAGAGTTTTGCCATTTTGCATGAAAAAGTTTGAACTCGTGTAGTAAATCTGCTTTCTGAAGAGGAAAGCTGTGTTCTTTTTCAAGCTAAAATATTAAATTGTGATGTTCATCTTTATCTAGAAAGTCACTTGTGCACAGATTTTTTAAAACAAATAAATTATTGAGCTATGAACAGCAAGAGAGCAAAAAAAATACTTGAGACCACTCTTTTTTATATAGTCTTTTTTTTTAATATGCACATTTAAAACACTAAAACACCAATTTTTCTATAGTTTAGTGAAATGTTAAAAGTTCATTAGTCCTATCCAAAAGGATGAAAGAGGATTACAATGTAATTACCAACAGCCCCTTAATACAGTGGTAGGAGTGAGTGATGTTATTATTCTAATGCTGGAAAATTTAGTGTAGACGCTTTTGAGTCGAACTATAAATACTTGTCTATTTAATGTAGGTACTTTCAAACATTAATTGTACCTGATAAAAAGCTCACACTCTGGCTGATATACATGTTAGAGATACTGTGTGTTGTCATCTGCAAGTCTGGATAGCTCAAGGTTATACGGCTGGGTTAATAGGATGAGATTCGTGGTTTAACACTCAGGCTTCTAACACACAGCCATAAAGATTGTGAATGAAATACAACTGCCTGTCTCCTCCTAGGAAACAGTCTGAAAGCCTCTAGTGATTGTTTCAAAAGTTAGAGACTCTTAAACATCCTACATTTCAAAGCATCTCATTTGTACAAAGACTTATAAGTGAAATAGCACGGAAGAGACACCCACATGAAGGAAATCTGTGTTTAAATATTTATCTGATGGTTTTTATTTTTAAAAACATAATTTTTTGTACAAGAGAAAAAAGATAAGAGAATTATTTTCATGAAACAACTGATCCATATCTAATCTGTGGAGACATATTAATATCAAAAATAGACTCTCTCAAAAATCAGGCATAGCAAAGATTTCACAATATATTTGATTAATCAAAACCCAAACGGAAGGTTCTGATCTTCCCAGATGCTGATAAGGCTTACAACTTGCTTCAGGGCATTATAAACCATGCAGCACCAAATGCTTGCATATATTTCATAACATGGCAAGCTCTCAAATATTTCCGTAAAAAAAGGTCCATCACTGAAATACTCCTGCTTCTTTTCCCAAGCTGCACTGTACAGACATAAAATCATGCACTAATTCCCAAAGACATACTTTTTTTTTTTTTTTTAAAATTCCTAAGTCCGCCAGTATAGTACATGACATACAGAACAGATAGCAGGTGATGGGGTTTTTAACAACTGCAGATAAGAAACAGGAACAAGTCTCCTCAACCCTGCTGACTAACAACTGAGGCCTGAGGAAAACGATGCAAATAGTTTTGTGTGCTGCTTGAGACCTGGATCCATTTTAGTCCGGTCTATTTTACTGACTTCAGTGACATCTGAGAACTATTTTACCTTGTATGAAAGACATGTTCATACACTAGAGGCTATTCTCCTAACAATAAAGACAGCAGGGAGAAGATAGAAATTATGAGAGAAGAAATAGTGATTGTAGAGATTGTATTCTTTGCATCAAAAACTACTAGAAAAGAATGCTAATAAATATTTGTGATGCTCAGCCAGAGCATAAGCAGTATTTTGTCACTGGGTACAATAGCATGCGGTACTTAGCATCCATAATCCTCTTCTTGGAAGCTCTCACATTTTGCAGATGTTTTGTGGCCATTTGTTGCTACCTCTGCATATACTCAATGGGGCCTAATATTTCAGTGCCATATGCACTTATGTGTGGTAACGTTTTTGAAGAGGCAAAAGGGGATTATGAGATGACCTGAATAGGGCAAATCATTCATCATTACAATATTTAATGCCAGGAATGAAAGAAATTGTCAAAAGAACAGCTTACTGTAAAAAAAAAAACAAACCAACAACAAAAAACCCCAAAACAACCTGGGTGCTAAGCAAGCTATAGCTAGTGCTCCACATTAATTATCTAAAGTATTGAGTCAGTCCTTTCTTAAAATTAGTAATGTAGTAGTTTATTCTAAGTTTGATACTAGCACAGGGTATGTTTTGACACTTTTTAGGAGGGTAAAGTTGCAAAGTTGACACTGCAGGAAAATTAAAGCCAAGGCTAAGCACATTGGATTGGATTTGCAAGATTCATACATCTCAAAATTAACCTTTCTAAATATTTAGAATGATAGAATCGTTCAGAATTGGAAGTTCCAACCCCTCACCACAAGCAGGGACACCTCCCACTAGAACAGGTTGCTCAAGGCCTCAACTAACCTAGCTTTGAACACCTTCAGGGAGGGAGAAGCCACGACCTCCCTGGGCAACCTGTTCCTCTCCCTTGCCCAGCTGGCCACGCTGCTCTTAATGCAGCCCAGGACACAGTTGCTCTCTGGGCTGCACATGCACACTGTTGGCTCATGTTGAGCTTTTCATCAACCCAGAACCCCAGGTCCTTTTCCTCAGGGCTGTTCTCCAGCCGTTCATCACCCAGTCTGGGGTTGTGCTTGGGATTGTGCCGACCCAGGTGCAGGACCTTACACTTGGCCTTGTTGAATTTCATGAGGTTAGCCTGGGCACACCTCTCGAGCCTGTCCAGGTCCCTTTGGATGAATCCCCACCCTCTAGCAAGTCGACTGTGCCACACAGCTTGGTATCATCTGCATACTTGCTGAGGGTGCACTCGATTCCTCTGTCCATGTCACTGACAAAGATATTAAACAGCACTGGTCCCAGTACTGACCCCTGAGGGATGCCAGTTGTCACTGGTCTCCAGGTGGACATTGTGCCATTGATCACCACTCTCTGTGTGCAACCACCCAGCCAATTCCTTATCCAGCAGTCCTCCACCCATCAAGTCCATGTTTTTCCAGTTTGGTGACCAGGGTGTCATGTGGGACAGAGTCAAAGGTCCAGATTGATGACATCAGTTGCACCCTCGCCTTGTCCACCACTGCTGTGACTTCATCATAAAAAGCCAGCAAATTTGTCAGGCATGTCTTGCCCTTGGTGAAGCCATGCTGGTTACCACCAATCACCGTTGCTTTGTTTTCCATTTGCCTTAGCAGAGCCTTGAGGAGGATCTGCTCCATGATCTTGCCAGACACAGAAGTGACACTGACTGGTCTGTAGTTCCCAGGGCCATCCCTTTTTTCCCTTCTCGAAGATAGGCATTATGTTTTGCCTTTTCCAGTCAGTTTAAACCATATTAGTTTCAGACTGAGGGAGGGGAGGTGGGGGTGCAGTGGAGAACTGAGGAGCAGAGGTCATGGAAAGAAAAAATCTGGTTTAAAAAATAAGGACCTCAAGAAGTTACTCAGGCTTTCACAGACAGTATCAAACATTGCTCACATCTTTGCCAACACCAATAGCATTGCATTTACAGTAATAAAATTACAGTATACACTCAAAATAGAAAACAAGATCAAATGTGATATTTTAGCTAAAATACTTTTTTCAGATGTGGAGTAATTAAAACAAATCTCATACATTCTCTTTTTCAAGCTCCTAGAAAGCCTGATAGGCAATTTTTTTTCCCTTTCTTTTTTTTTTTATATGACTCTCTTGCTAACTCTTTCTTTTGACTTGTTTTAGGCAATTGAAAAAACCACTAACATTTTTCATAGTTCTAAGAAACACCAGTTAGAGGGGCAGGACATACAATGTTGACTTCAAGAGCGGGACTGCCCTCTTGGTGCCAAACTGTAAATAAACAATATGGAAAGAGACTTAGACTTTTATAACTGTATCCAAAAGACTAAGTATATTTCTAAGATCTCTCATCTGCTGACATCTTTCATTTCCTCTCCCCACTTTTCTATCTCTCTTCCAACAACATCTGACTTCATCCACAGATGAAGAATGTGACCCTAGACTCAGGTTACCCTAAATGAATGCGAGTCACTAGGATTTATTAGTAAATCTGTAATTAATCACTCTGTGCCATACTGTATTGTAATTTTTTTCTCTTTCAACATACCTTTTTGTCCTTTTACAGTCTTCCTTCCTCACAGAGTTTTTCCTTTGTTTCCAGTAACTGATCAGGCTACCTTTAGGGTATTGCAAGTTCAGAGTGAGTTTTACATTCAAACTTCAGATCTTACACACTGGAGATACAGGATTTCTGTAGCTCTCAGTAGTTTGCCTGGGAGATCAGTAAATTCATACTATGTAGACGAAGAAACTAGATTCACACTTCTAAAACCACATTTCATGCCTAGCAAGATATTATTCTGATAAGAAAGTCAGACTGATCTAGCAAAAGCTGAAACTAATGTTGAGGGTAGAGATCTGACATTTAACAGGAATGATTCTAAGGAAATACAACACAAACAACTGTTTTTCTCAGTGTATGCAAGGGACAATATACACAAGCTGCTACATAAAATTGCCATTTAGAAGGGAAAGGTAAGTGCAGAAGTGTCACAAAAATATGGGACATATTAGAGAATGCTGAACTGGATCATCATTTTAAAATAGGAACATTTGAGAGAGACACAGGAAAAAACAATGCAAAAAAGGAAAGGAATTTAATAACTGGCAAAAGAAAATTTGCTAAAAGGAATTGATTAAATTCTGGAGTATGTGGAATAAAAAAAAAAGTTTCAGTTTTATGAGGCAAAATGTATTGCTAATTTGCTACATTTTATTGTAGGTTACTTGATTGAAGAGGGTATACTTTCATTTTAATGACAACTGATCCAGTCTAAAAGGACTTATGATTGTGTAGAATTTATTAAAATGTTTGACTTTTACTTTTTGTGATATAAGGGCCAGTTCTTATTTAAACTCATCCCTAAGCAGCCCCCACATGAAAGTTTAAGGATATAATCACAGAATCACAACATTCTGGGTTGCAAGGGACCCCAAGGATCTTCTGCTCCAACCTTTCTAGGCAACAGTGTAGTTCATGTCAGATAGCCCAGTTCTCTGTCAAGCAGAGTCTTAAAACTGACCAATGTGGGGAAATCCACTCCTTCTTCTGGGATATTATTCCAGTGTATACCTGTTCTCACTGTGAAAAAAAATTCTTCTGGAATTCAGTCTGGTGGACAAGGAGATACAGTTCATTAACTGAGCTGTACTATAGGATTGATGTATTCAACTGTCTCTTCACATCTACCTTCTAGTTACTCCAATTCTTGTAGAAAACTCACAGGAAAGAATTGTAAAGACAGGCACTGTATATAAGGCATAAGAACAAGAAATGTTTTCAGACACACCTATATCTGACAGTGTAATGTTGCAGTGTTGTGCACACTGAAATCACAAGTGTGATTCTACAAAGTGACTGAACTGCGATGCGGTGATTATGGAGACATTAGGATCACATCCCCAGAACAGGGAAGACTTTTGTGCTAAACCAAATTGACTATGTTACACTCTCAAGCTCATCTGTGTTATCATTAACAGAATTATTTCCTTCCTTCCTTCCTTCCTTCCTTCCTTCCTTCCTTCCTTCCTTC
>VWZI01005582.1:60394-80354 GCA_013396835.1 Psilopogon haemacephalus
CCTCCCTCCCTCCCTCCCTCTCTTCCTCTCTCCTGAATTCCAAATTCCTTCCTTCCTTCCAAACTCCTTCTGAATTCCTTACTCCTGAATTCCAAATTCTTTCCTTCCTTTCGAATTCCTTCCTTCCTTTCTGTCTTTTATCTGCCCTTTTCTTCCTTTACTAATAATAGATACTGATAATATAGGAGTTGAAGAGATGGGAATACAAATTTAATTCCTATCATGTTTCTATAATCAATGATTTGCATCTGAACAAAAGTGTAAAGAAGGGCATAAATGCACTAAGCTGCATTTCAAAAATGACATTGTAATTGCTGGGACTGCCTACCTTACCTTGGCCTCAAGCATTTACCAGGATTCAAATTTATTTCAAACTGTTCTCCCAAGTCTACCTAATTTTCTTTTTGTCCAAATAGCAGCAACTCACAGTTAGTGAACAAAGCTACAAGAATTTTTTTTTTACTTACAGCTAAATTTAACTTTACCCATCCAATAAAAAAGAAATAAGGGAGCCTTTATTATCTCCCTGGATTTCTGGGTATGATACCACATCATAGAGAAGTGGTTATTAGAGACAATGGCCTACCAAGGTGAAGTTTGTAATAAAGCCTATTATGTGGTTTCACCATTGACACTAATGGAATGTAACAGTGATTTAGAATGATTTAATGGTTCCCAGGTTGTGCTCTAATAGTGCTCTTTATATTATGATGTATATCACAAAACCTAATGTGGCTGTTGTGATATATTGACAGTATTCACACTGTTTCATTTTTTTAGGGGAATTTTAAAAACTGTCAAAGAAGAAAAATAATAGGCTGCAACTGCTTTATTTTCAAGGGGTCTGTTTTTCAAATGTATGTGCATAAATCTCTATTTGGTGCCATGCTTAAGCTAATAAATTAATTTGAATTCTTATTCCAAAATCAGAAAAAGTGCAATGTGTGCATGTGTGCATTTATGTGTGTGCATGTTTGAAGCCCTGCTTTGGAAAGACTGCACTGTCATTTCAAAATCTGTTTACAAAATGTTACTAATGGTTTTAAATGCTACTAAAAGGGGAGTGCAAAGGACAAATTTTCTTCTTCTCATAGGCTGCAAAACAACACTAATTTAATAAGAGGGAGACAGCAGGAAGTATTACTACAGATTCACTTTAAAAAAAACATCCAGACCCTTAGGGGTCCAGGTGGCTTTTAGACTTGCACTTAAAGCCTGGAATTTAAATAAAAACACAATCATTCTAGAACAGGCACAAAGGAAGATGTATTGGAGCTGAGATAACTGCATTTTGGAAAGTTTTTTGGGCATCGCAGCAATGCCTGACCTATTAGCTCTAAGGCATTTCTAGTTTCAAGTAGGTAGTGGAACAGAAGGAATTATTTTGCGTTTTCTGAAAGCTTTTCACTCTCTTCTTGTAATGTTATAGCATACCTCATGAAATACCATTGCTCTAAAGATCATCATTGTGAGCACCTCCCAGGCCCCTTGAGTGACAGGGTCAATGGATTAAGGTTATGATAGAGAATCGCGAGTAAAAATACCCACAGAATACAGTCCACCAAAACAAGTAGCTCATGCCTAGTGGCATTTACAATGTGAACATCAGAGCAAAGATCCCCAGCACATTTTTTCAGGTGTTTCCCACCCTGTTTGCACAGCTTCACCCTGAACTGTTCCTTGGGTGCTACAATGATGTAAGTACTATCAATTCAAGGGGAGAGTGACACCATGCTATGGGAAGAAAAGTGATGGGAGTGAGTACTTAGAGAGAGAGCATGGGTAGTGCTGAGGGCACCACCATTTTAAGAGCTTCACCACCAAAAAGGAAACTTGTTCCCATGGGACCCATCGAAGAGCCTTCTTTGCCAAACTGAGGCTGTAGGCTACAGACATTTATTCACATGGCACTGACACTCACTAATTGCTCTGTTGAAGTGCAATAACATGACAATTTTGTCATATCCTGCTTCAGGTTAGTGAGCTTGTAGACTTTCTGTTTTTTTTCCTGTGAAAGCGCTAGTTTGTGATAAAACTGCCTGCAAAGGCATCTGCTGGAACACAGCCAGCCATCTCCTGATGGGATCACAGTATGTGTTGCTGTGCTTCCACCCTCACGACTGGGAAATTCAGTAAGCACAAAAGGACAATTTTCCTAAAACTGTCCACAAAATCATACTTTTTTCAAGTGTAAAAAGTATCAACAGAACAGAAAATGGTTGTATAAATAAAACTATACATTGAATTATGATTTTTGGGCACTGAACTGAGAGAGGACAGGCAGAATTTTGGTAAAAGACATTTGTTTTTGACACTGAAATTATTTCAAAGTTATGAGCAAGACATTTCTCAGGAGATGTTCTCTCTGTCTTTCTTTTTTGTACTGTATCATCCTGTGGAGAGCTTTGTGGAAACATACAGAACAAAATTAGACAAAGTGCCTGTTACATAACTTCCTGGTCCTCTAAAAATAATGGAGCATCACTACCATCTGAGCTTCTCCTTTCCAAAAGCTTATATACGGGACATAGAAAGTGAAGTTCAGAAACAGTAGAGATTGTGTAATGAAATATAAAGATAATTTTTACAGCAATGCATTGAAATTTGCATAATTATTATCCCATTTTGACTTTTTAACTTTAGAGAATCTATGTGGGTCAGTTTCCCTGTTTTAATTAGCAAAATCAAAATAACAAAAAATGGCAATTTCCTTCTTTCAAGCTCAAGTGGACTACTCAGCCTGTAGCAATAATTATATTTTTCAAATGTGAGGTACCTAATTTAAAATTCAAGATTCCCAGTAGTTGCAGAAGTTATAAGGACAAGAAGTGACAGAAGCAAGTGAGCTTTTTGCTCTTACTGCTTCCCAACTGAAAGTCCTCTCAGCATCTAAACTTAGCAGGAATTGTGTCACTCATGTAAATAAATTTCTGTGTCAATATTATTTGTTGTAAAGTATTTTACCCACCAGGGTAAATGAAGAACAAGGCTTTACTAACCAGATTACCAGCACACTTATTCTAATTTTACCTTCCATGGTTAGCCTTTAAGCCACTATTGACCTCTTATTTTTTATATTAACTGGAAACAATTCATCAAGTGAGTTACTCCTCTCCTTTCAAATCCACTTGTATTACTAAAAGGTTGAGTAAAGACCTCTGGGGAGCAAGGGCAATTTTTGACATGGATCTCAACAGATTAAACTATGCAGGGACAATATAGAATACATTGGAGCAATAACATTATCACATCATAGCCTGATTGAGAGGCATTTCCTTGCATTTTTGTCCTTTTACCATAAGCCAATAGTAGCCACAGGCATTTGACTGGAGAGCCCGGAGGATTGACAGGCCTGGCAGTCATTACACGCTGGATTGAATACTAGATTACTCCAAAGTGGCTCAGGGTCAAGGATCAGTGTGTTCCCTTTTGGCACTAAATGACTTTAATATCCTTACTGTATTAGTCAATTACTTTAAAGCTGCTGCTCTCTGAGCTCTCTCTGCCCCCCTGCAGTTTACTATGGACATTTGAATTGCTCCCATACTTAACCCACACATCTGCTTTTAGCCGTCAAAAGAATAGTGCTACCACTGGAGCTATTGACAATGCAAAATGAACAGATACTTGATGTCAGTGTCAAGTGGCATTTTCTTTCCATTGTTTGTTTTAAACAACTCCTAAATAACTCCATAGTGAAACTGTTCCTAACTCAACAGGAGTCTGATCACATTGTGCACCTTACCTTTAACCAAATCTCAATCTGACCAAAGCAAACAGTGGCAGTAAGTTATCCTGTCCTCACAGCTGGTTTTGCGGAAAAAATAACATTGTCCAAAAAGCCGAAGTCGTGTGACAAGACACAAAAAGAAGGGTTATTTCATACTGTCGCCTAAATTTTGCAGCAGCCACTGCTACTGCAGCAAATTGCAATGCACTTCTGAACTTATCGGTGCAACACAGTGAAGAGTTTTATATCATGGCCACTGAACATTAAAAGGTCTGACTTGGCTTGGTGTTAAACTAACATGTCTAGATTAAATATGAGCAGAACTGATCTGAATTTTAAAACTGCTTGAAAGTCATGTCTTTGGTGTTTTAGCGGAAGTGAAAACACTGCACATGAAAGCACATCTGTGCTGTGGGGCCTGACTCATGTGTGGTGATGTCACCAGGCTAAAAAAGCAGGTCAGGAGTTCACAGATAGATACATACAGAAATAATTTTATTTTTCAAATATACCTCTTTTCATCTGTCTGAGGACAAAATGGGCACTGCATTTTCCTGGAAGAGATATCAACTGTCATTTAGAGTCCACTTTCATGTAGGCAAGACTTGTTGTTCATTGTTCATCTAAAAAAATGCAACTAGTGTTTCCCAAGAAATAGCAAGCACCCTACGTGTTTCTTCATGCACTCAACTGATTAATATACTTTGTGGACAATTCAAGCAGGAACCGTGATGTCAATGTTACCTCAGAGAACTGTTAAATATCTTAATGATCAAGGGTTTCAGATTCTTCATTTACTGCATGAAATAAAAAGCAAATTCTGGCATACATGGTACATGTAACACAAGTCATTACTACGGGGAATTTTAAAATGTTTTTGCCTGTGTAGGATACCCAACGCATTTAGTACAGAAGTATCTACTCAGACCTGTTTGTTGATTACAGGGTAATAGGAAAAATGAAACTACTATGCACCATAAGCTTCTCAAAGTCTTAGACAGTATCAGAGGCATTTTAACTCCCAGCTTCAACTGTTTCTGCATTTCATCCAAGATTGAAATTGTCATGTTAGGAAGCAGATGAAATAAAAATTTTAAATAAGAAACTCAGTCTCTAAGTGCCTGTGCATGTCATTCAGGATCTTTAAGAATAAACACATTTTAGGTAACAGAGCAGTAACAAACAGGCAGGAATCATCAGTGCTAAAATATATGCACAAAAGTATGTCTTTCAATACACAAAACCATTTTATATGATAAATATTGAGTTCTGTCTTTTCAAGTAGATATTAGATGTGTTCCTGCTTCAGGACGGTAGACAGACATGCGGACAGCAATATATATTTCATTTGCAGTGTGCTTCAGCTCAGCAGCTAAGCATAATGAATGGTGCCTTGGGGAATGCTCTGAATAATTGTGCTAATTTAAAATTTAGTCAGCAAAGGACCTTAAAAAACTTGATACCTCTTGGTAATGATGCATCATTAGCACTTTTCATTCATTTGTATTTTGTTGTGTTTAGGGATTTGGGTATTCAGGAGAAGAAAGGTAACCTGACAAGAGAGTGATTGAATCAGCCCCCTTGATACCTGGGAGTGACAGAAGGTGAAGTACTGTAGCTTCGGTTGACAACTACTTTAATATGAGTCACTTATAAATATTTACAATTCATAAGTCAATGATGAGATTGTGTATAGCACATAAATAATACCATAAGTATTTGGCATATTTATTTGGAGCCTGATCATTATTTTGGAGACAGCTTAGTGTTAAAGAGTTATGGAAACATTTTCAATGGAAAGCTTCATTTGGAGGATTTGGTGCACAGATTTGAAGAAAATAATATACATGAAACAGATACGTTTACACTCCTAGAAAACTGCCACTCTGAAGAAACACTCTTACCTCAGTCATGAGAGCAAAACATCCAACTTCAGTGTAATGACATACATGAGTAAGATTAATAGAAACTGGCTCTCGATGATTTATTTGGCATAGATACCACAGCACTTAACATATGGCCTTTTTGCAGTAAAATGATAAGCAATTGGAATCCAGTCGTAAACCAATGAGTCCTATTTACTGCATAATTTTGTTGGGATTATAATTCCTCTTGTTAAGGAATCCTACTAATAAGACGATTTTGTAGGATAAATGAGACACCTCAGATGCATGTTTCAGATATGACTGCAATAAAAGATCGAGATCTCACTGGGCTGACGGGTTGAAAATGAAGTAGCTATTGACTGGCCAATTAAATTTTTTTTTTTCAAGACAGACTATTATATGCAAACATTTTTTTTGTTTCTTACATTAAATGTTGTACACTGTACATAAGGAGGCGGAAACAACAGCTACTCAATCCAAAAACTAAATTCAAATAAAATTATAAAGCTTACAGAGACTACATCAACTTTTTGGGAAAAGCCAAAATGTCTGTACTTTTCAGACTGCTTTAAACAGAGCAATTTTCTGTAGCTTCTGTCTCTTAAATGTAAGTGCAAGATGCAATTATGAGTGCTAAATAGATTAATCAGGAGAGAAAACTAAATTGGAACATTATGGAGCACATGCAACAATACATGAAAATATAAACCATTCCTCTGCACAGGTAAAACATATAATAACTTAGGTTTGTGCATCTAATTGTCATGTGTTAGGAATTTTGTCATCATGACTTTTTAATATAACAATGTGGCTCTAAATGACCATTGAGGATGGATACTCCTTTCTTTCCACCCTGGTGGATAATGAGAGAGACAACACCTCCAGCCATTATCCCTTCCAGTGCTGAGTAGGAGTGTAGTTAACTTTGATAGAAGTAAGTACATTTTTTATTGCATAGGAAAAAAAAAGTGTCGAGAATAACCCATTCAGTTTAACATTTTCACAGAGTAATTACACATATAATTAGCTAACCATCAAACTTTTTTTAGCTGCTTTTCCCATATTAACCGAATACATATGCATTTCTTCTTTAAACAACAGAAAATTATTTTAATGTGAAAAAAAATAACAAAAACAAACCCCAAAACATCTGGGGTGGTGATATTTCAGTGTTTGCTCGCTGATAATTTTAGCTTTGCTTCTCAAACTGCAGTTTTTTTATTTTTCAAATGCTAGTGTTAAAAATCAATCTGCAATGTCTCTACCGTGTTTGTACAATGCCATCATTCATTACTGCATTTTCAAATATCCTTAAAAGTGTCTGTTCTCTGTTTAATTTCTGTGCTCTTTTGTAATAGGACAGTCAGAGTCTTCCTGTCATGGATCATCCTCAGGTATGTAAACAACATATGAACTTATTTTGAGTGATAGACGGCCTCATAATTTTCTTTCATAAAATGACATACAAATCAACGAGCTAAAGCATGGAAAGTAACATATTTTGGTCTTGCAACTAATGGTAACCTGGTGCTATTGAATTACTGAACTGTGTCTGAGAACTAATGAGAAAAATTTCCCAGGGGAATCTTTATCCAATGCACTTGGAGAGCACCTTGGGGACTCATTCCATGTCTGTCACCTTTCCCGTCTCATTGACACTCAGCTTCTTTACCACCATTACACTGTGCAACCATTTCACTTTGCACCTCACGATTAGAATATTAAAAGGAGAGAATACTACACTACTTGCTCCAGATAGCAGAGTTGTTTTTGACACTTAAAATAGAAATTGTCATTAAAATATCACAAGGACATGACTATCTCCAGCTCCATAGCTCTTTTAAAGCTCAGAGAGGTATTATTTTCCAAGTAATTATATCTTGTATTGTGTTTCTTAAACAGCATGTTTCTTCATTTCTGAATTAACAATGAAATACTTAAAGTATGTCATGCTATGTAGACCACACAAATGATTTCTCTTAGGTAAAATTTGCTCCTGTCATAATAGCAAGGACTGAGTCATCAGTATTGATTATATAATGAAGACTTTTAAAATGAAGGAACAGGAATGTAATTTGCAAAAATGTATTTTGCATGTTATAAATATTTGGTGAAGACTTGCAAAGTCTGAAAACACAAGGAATCAACTTCAGTGCCTATAAATGATTTTAGTTTCATTGACTTAAGAAGAACACTGCTGATTTCCCTCAGTGAAGATTTTTCTCATGTATCTTACATCTATATTTAGAAGAGCTTGGTATATCCCATTAGGGCCAAAACCTGCCTTCCTCTGAACAGCTTCCTCACTGAAGTGAACAGTACTACTCTCATGAGTAAGTACAGGAAGGATTTGGCCTCAGGGAATAAAGCTCAACTTCAGGGAAAAAAAAAAAGTTTTTTAAAAAAGTCCAGCTAAATTTTTCTAACTTAACAAGTGCTCTAATTTAACTTGGTTGGTGATTTCAGAGAGAAGCTAATTGAAGCCAATGGAGAATTTTTTAAATTAAGAAATAAAATAAAATTAAAACAAATTTGGGCAGCAGGGCAAAAGTAAATTTTATAACTATATACAATGAGGATATCTTCTACATAGAGCAGTAAATATTCACATTTTCTATCATATTGAGAGCATGATGATTTCTGCTGTGTGGCCCAGGGTGCTACATGCAGAGCTGCACACAGCCATCACACAAGTGTATGATGTTATTAAAGAGTTCTAGTTAGCCAACAATCTTCAAGAGACACACACTGGGTTTGTGTAGAAACTAAGAAGTACTGGATGTATTTGACTATTGATTACATTTACAGCACCTCTTGACTCCAGTTTTGTCACTATGTTTTGCTAGCAGATTTTCAAGATTGTCTTAAAAGTAGAGAGGCATGGGGAAATAAGATTTTTTCTTTTTGGTGAATATTCTATTCTCTTCTAAAAAGTAAAGCTATATGCTGAGTTTGGTTTTGTCTTCTGTCAAAGATCTTTCCAGGGAACTGGAGAAAGTGTGTTCTCATCCCATCTGCTTCTTCTGAAACCAGTGGGATTTCTGCTACAGACTCCCTGAGGACAGGCTGAAGGTGGTATTATTTTCAGTAGTTGTCAGCTACTGTGTGTCCTAGAGTAAATCTTGAAAACATTTGAGTGTACTTCTCTCAGCCTTTCATTACCAATTGTCTTTCATCACTGACTGAGCAAATATAACTTGATCTAAATGAAATGAAAACACAATCTTGAGATTGTAGATTTTCTAGAGAATTCTGGTCCCTCCCCATAAATCCTGAATTTCAGAGAAGTAAGGGAATATTGACTTTAAAATTATAATATTGCTGCTAGTGTTTAGAAAATTAAAAAGACCTGGAAAACAAACTGCTACAGAAATTATGAGTTCTCTGCTGACTGACTTACAGCACTGATGGTGTGGGAAATACAGTGATGGTGATAAACAGAAAAATAGGAAGTTATTTTCTACATTTATGCCAAACCTACTGAAATCACAAATATTTTAAGTCTAATTTGTTTTACAGGACTGAGTCTAATTAATTAAAACCAGGAACAGTCATGCATGTCTGTGAAAAGTAAGGATGAAGTACTCCTGCTTAGACCATATTTTTCATCTCTATTCTGCATCTATTCTGCTCAGGGGGAAATAAATGAAAAAGAATCAGTGTTGTGAGGATAAAATTTGTATTACCAGCTCTAGACAGTTCACCTTTAGTTTTCTTGTTTGAATTTCTAGTCACTGCACTTTATTCTGGGTTCAAACCAAAATTTCAGAATCTATGCTATTTCTTTAGCTGGTCTGAGATCTACCATGCATGAACAGAATTGCAGAGGAAAGTAGTTTATGATTATTTCAGAAAAGTTTTTGCTTTTCATTTCAGTGCACATAATTTTGGAAAATAAAAGTCTGTGACTTGCTTTATTTAAACTTTCCCTACTATTTGAATAAGGTGATTTAGGTCCAAAACTGTCAGGGTTCTTTTCCAAAGCATTAACATAAAGTTTGCATGTTTTTGTCTACTCTTTTAAGTGGCAAACTGCAATTACTTTGAAATTTATAGGAGCAACACTCCATCTCCATACTTACAATATCAGAAGACAAGTTGTGACCTGCATAATTTTTTCCTTTCCCAGAAAGAAAATTATGAGTGTAGCCAAGAAAGAGCAGCTTAGACTTGGTTTTGCAGGAGCTTCAGCATCATGCTAGTGCTGCTACAGGAAGCAAGCTCTCTTGGTAGAATCTGGAGGTTAGTATATGTTTAAACTTTTTCTCTGTGACCTCTCTCCTACTCAATATATATATTTATTTTTTTTTAAACTGGCTCTTACAAGCTTCTTGGGTATAGTTTTTGATTAGGAGCTGATGAGGCTATATTTAATCTGTACAACACTTTGGACACCCAGACTCATGGTCTTCTTATGTTGCAAAACAAGATAATTAAAATCTGAAGGCAAGTGACGTATATATGCAGTACAAAAATCATGAATCCATACTAATATAACAACATAGATTTGCAGAGAGAGTAAGCAAAATTAGATATGTTTCATCATTTAACATTTTACTTTGACACCTTTATCTTTTGGAGATGTCAGGTCGATTTAATTTCTATGTAATCACATATATGGACAGAAAGAGAAGTGTGCCCTTCGGAATGGGTCTCTTAACGCCAGCAAAGCTCAAATGTAATTCTCCCCATGCCACAGATCTGTGCACAATTTTCTTTAAGTGGAGATGCATAAACAGAATCAGCAGAGCATCTGACATATCACTTATATTCAAGATAGTTTATCTTTTTCAGATTTTTTTCATAAAGTTACTCAGTTTTGAGCAATTCATATTTTTTTGAGAATCTGCGAAGATAAAAATATATTAAATCCTTCGATATATGAATGTCTGTAGGGAAAGGAAATAAATGAATGCTGAACCACTTTCAAGATCTCAGCATCCACCTTGCAAAATTAATGTTTTGGTGGACAGATGAGACAAGAATGAACATTGTGTATGGAGACAAAACACTTAGCCTTAACTTTTGCAGATCTCTGAAGGAAAGGGGGGCCCCTGTATTTTATTTATATAATATTTTGCATCTTTTGGAAGGTCAGATTTTTGTGGTGTGGGTATCATATATCTTTTTTTGTCTACTTAAGTGAATTGTTTTGAAGGAAGTAAATCACTTATGTCTGAACCCAGTTGGCATCTCTCAAAATCTTTCTCTTCATTTCTCAAAATCTGTCTGAACATCTGCTTATTCTTTAATATATTATTGAGACTGTGCAGTGAAACACTACTTTAACTACTTTTAGTGCCATGAGTGGCTAGGTTATGAAAAGGTTATCAAAAGGGTAAATAAAATTAATATGGCATTGTTCCAGTGCCTGATTAGCATGATTTATTTGTCACTTAATTTCAGATTTGGAGATTTCATTGCACCAAGCTTTGAGCTTAGCATTTACCATTTTGAGTCATTCATCCTAGTCTAGTTTGTCACTAACATCTGAAAGTTGTGCTCCAAATGTCTTTGATGGTGTAAACTTTGTTAGGGCCAAAGCAAATGCAGGGTATATGTTTATAATCTACTTTTTATAGATGTCTGTAGCAGGAGAGCTATTGAAGCAAATAACTTATCACCCACACAGAGGGTATTCCTTCAGTGTCACACTAGAGGTCATTGACAGGCCAATACAGAGAAGATAGCTTCCATAGACTGCGCTTAAGTTTTCCATAACGCCCATCCAACTTTTCTTAAATACTCTCAAGGCAAATATATTTAACCCTTTCCTTTTATAATTAAAAAATGCAAATGCAAATGTATGTTTTTAAAACTTCTATAATCTGCAGTATTACATCACGGTTGCAGGAATAATCACCACAGTTATGAGAACAGCCAAAACAATACATCATGTTCATGTTTTAACGATAAATATTTGTGATTTCTAATCTCTTCACTGAATCGATATGACTTCTTGTTGATGTTGCTATACTGACCTCTTCAGGCTTTGGAAGTTTGAAGTTTATCACAGTGACTGCTGTGACCTGGTATGTACTTAAATGAACCTGTAGCACAGAAACTGTTAAGGGTTAACATTTTTTCTGACAGTTTTACTTCTTTTTAGTTCCAAATAATACACTGTAAGAGAATTTATAGCAACAATTTGAAAGTGTTTGTGTTGTTCAGAAAAATTAAGTTTTGAAATCAATATTTAAATGAGTACAGATACGAGTGTATCTATATGACTTGATTATTAGCAATTATAATAATTTTAGACATAAATATGTTAACAACTGTGTAAGGTTTGCCTGTTAGAAAAAATTCTGATGTGTGTTGAGTTCTTTTGATACAGTCT
Source organism: Psilopogon haemacephalus (assembly GCA_013396835.1). NCBI lineage: Eukaryota > Metazoa > Chordata > Aves > Piciformes > Megalaimidae > Psilopogon > Psilopogon haemacephalus. The sequence continues at coordinate 72,351 of VWZI01005582.1, forward strand.
GTTATCCTGCTTCTAGGTCTAGTAAAATTAAAAATTTAAGAGATTCAATATAGGTTTTATAAGCAGAGGCTTTCTCAGCTAGGACAGACACAGCAGTATGAGTAGCAATACCTAAATAATACAAACTTCCCCATTTTCTGAGTTTTGGTGTATTGAGTTATATTAATTTCCCAAGTAAGGTATAATGTATGCATTAATTTAATCTGGGTTACTGACTGCTAAATACTTACTGCCCTTCTGGAGTTAAGTGCATTCCTTATATTTATTCATGTGCAAATACAATTTTTCAGTTAGGATCTGACACTACTTTTATACATATATATCACTTTTGTAACTTACAGTCATGTTTGGCTGACATACAGAGCTATAGCATATATCTTGTTTATGTTAAAAACAAAGACTCTCTGAGCTGCAGCTCTGTTTATAACTATTTGTGGCTTAACAAATGACAAAATACAGAAGACTTAAAAATCTTGGTCTGGAAAAAAAAATACCTCAGTCTGGTTTATGTTTTCATCTGCTTTCCCCACATTTATTGATTTTAACTGTTTCAACTATCCACTGTATGATTCTCTGACCACATCGTATTTATGTTGTATGCAGGTATCTGTCATCTGAAGAAAAACAAAACATACAGGATATAGTTCTGGCTCCTCTGAAAGCTCCCATTGACTTCAGGAGAGTGCCAAGAATTTTCCTGCTGCATTTTTTGTCTCTCTTGCTCCATCTTCAGAATTAAATACTCTCCTGGAGAAATTTAAAGTTTATTTAATGACTCATACTGTAATAGATGGGCTGGTTGCACTCTGAGACATATAGATAATGGGACATTCTCATCTCCACAATTTATTGGGGAAAAAAAAAAAAAGTGTTCACTCACACTGGATTAATTTTCTGTTATTTGGTACTGGTAACTAAGAGTTGCCAAAATCTGGCTAAAATAAGGAGGTTCAGTGGGAGAGGAATATATACATGGGGAGCTGTAAAATACTTCTTTAAACATCTGTCTTACTGTTTACTTAGTTTTATTTTTTTCTGGTTCTTAATGTTGTTGAAACAAATTATCTGAGATAACTTAAGACTTTGTCTGAGAGAAGAAAGATGTTGAGATTGCTATTATCCTTATCTAATGCCATTTGCATTAACAAGTCTCTGCTTCATAATCTTCCAACTAGTCCAAGTGCTTGTCATCCTCTTGTGATGATACTTCCATTCCACATGGTGCTTAGAGAGATGGATGAAGAGCTAAGTTTTTGTGCAGTTACAAACTGTGTAGCCCAATGGTTCTCATTCACATAACGATCAGTGTTAGCAATAGTAGGAAAGTTTCTACAGAGCAAAATTCCAGTTACTAATATTCATGTGAGGTACTTTCAAAGATTATACAGATTCACATGGTACCCTGAGATACACTCCCTTGTCTTAACAAATAGGAGCTCGCCATTGAGATTGAGCCAGTTTGTATAGCCTGGCAAAGTAGGAAATGGGAATGTGATTCTCCTCTTGCTGCTCTCAAAACAGTAGATAATTACAAGCAGAGTTGATTTAGTAGTAATTAGAACAGAATAGAATAGGATAGACTAGATTAGACTAGAATAGAATAGAATCAGCCAGGTAGTTGTAAGTTCGTTCCCATACTTAACCACACTGTCTACACTGCAAACTGAAGTGCTGAAGACCTGTACTGGCTTTATTGACATGTTTGTATTGTCATCTGCTGTAGTACAAAAAGGAAAGATCTAGGCTTTGACTTCACAAGCTCTGTTGTATCTCCAGAACCCTAGACCTGCTTAATACTTTCACAATAATGACTGTCAAAAGCATGTGCCTGGCCCAGGCACACTCTTTTTGCAAGATATGCTAGATGTTGGAGGTCCACATTACAATGGGACGTGCTAGAGGCCTGTCCCCAGGCCATGACTTCAACCACAAATCCATCAGGATGAAAATTACTCAGAGACTACAAGCAGTGTCTGTAGTATGTACTGTGTAAGTCTCCAGAAATAAGTACAAAACAAACTAGAACCAGGAAATTTCTCCATAGCACACTAAACCTAGATGCACACTGAGCACAGATACCAGAACAGTTTAGCTATGGCAACATAACCAGAGGGTTATGGTGTGACTGATTTTCAAGGACTTTCAGTGCACAATTGACAAATTAACCTGTAATATAGTCTGGAGAACCACTGAAACTTAAGACATGAGAATTATTTTTTACTACTATCTAGACCACACAGCAAATTCCAAAGCCCTATAGAAACATAGCTCACAGTATTTTGAAGTACGACTCCTTGTGTGCTGATTGCAGAGTACATCACGTGGACAATTGATTTGAGGACACACTGAAGCCTTCTCCTGACCAGATTTGATTGCTTTGTGTTTATGTCAGGCTTATACTCTAATGTGAATAATCATTCAGTGCTATATTCCCACATTCTTTTGTTTTATTGGAAATTTGGGGCAGGACCACGGCCTGATTCTGTCAATGTAGAGACCATAGCTTTGCTTTTGCCCTAGAAGTTTCTAATTTGCATTCATTTCGTGTCAGATCTCTGTGAAAGCCACTAAGCAGGATGTCAGCTCCTCTTTAATTTTCTAAGTGCAAGCCTTGTTACATTTTTTTTAATCTTTCACCTTTATGGTGACATGTAAAACTGACTCTTGACCATTTAAGAGTTCAGCAATACCTAGCCTCCCAGCAGGCCCCTCCAGGGCACCATGTCCGATGGATATTAGCAGAAGAACCAAAGTAAGTGTCCCAACTCCACTGCTTGGACACATGTAACCGGAGCACTCTGCAATCACAGAGTACTATGTGTACAACAAACTGTAAGCTCTCTTTAGACTACAGTCCTTACAACCAATTTGTACTACAGTAGATCTAAGAAGTAACAGTAATATAGCAAAACAGTAAAACAACACCTTTGCCTATTTCCCCTATTAAACACTATTTTCTGATAGGGATGTAAAGCTGTCAAATGTAGTATCAGATACACCTCATTGTGTACTACTACTCCTACAAAATGGTGCTTTACGTTTCTTTATACTATTGAAGTGGCACAAAACAAATGTAATAGGCACTATGCTTTACCCCGTTTTGAAGCATCAGCGGTGCTATTTAGGCAGTAGACTGTATCTGGTACCTCATTATTAATATCAGCGGAAGCATCACCCATCAACTGCAATGAGATTTTGCTTTGCATACCTCAGAGGCTGAACTTGATCTGGCACTTCTGAGACATTGAGTATAAAGTGTTTTTCCACTGATATTTTTTGATTTGCAAAAAAAAAACAGTATAGGATATACAGTGTGCAAATAAACTTTGCACTCTACTGTAACTATCAGTAATGGTATGCAAGCTACAATTTAAGGAGAACTATTAGCTTTCTGAGATGTTAAATTACTGCAGAGCATGAAATAATAATATGGGAAAAGACAGCACCCTAGTGGTTTGAAACAAAGAGCACTGTGTAGCCCAATTGTATGCAGCTTCTATAACAACACTTCTTTTTTCACACAAAAAAAGTTCCTTCCTGGGGAGTATGGTGGCTCTGACACCGTATTCTTCTTGCAAAATGGCATTGATTTGGTGTACCTTATTCACACGTAAGTCTCCAAGCAGCTGAGTGGTCTCACATGAGTTAATCTAGCTCTTCGTGACCTCAAATTTAGGCTCATTCTTAAGACTTTACCTAAATATAGTCTCTACAATTTACTCAACTTTAACATTGTCTGACACAAGAAGGTGGATCTACTTTAATTTAATTTATCTTCCTTATTTTTTTTTTCCTTTTTAAATGCTCTTGCTTCTGTTTTTCAATGCAAACTATCTAACGCAGGGTTTTTTTTTAGTTTAGCAGTGTCAGCACACTTTTGGTTTTTCAGCAGTTTACAACCAAGCTGACCATGCTGAACCTACCATTGTTTGAAAAGTAGAATAGAAAGAAATTCTCTTGTACTTAGTTAGGCTAGGAAAAAAACCTGAGCCTAGATAAAAGCAATTTAAAAATTAAATAGTTTAACCAAAAAAGAAGAGAGACACAAATGGCATAATCTTGAAATATACTTCTAGGTGGTCTGGCTCATTGGTACATAATGACTCTGAATCCTGTCTGTGCTAAGGTTTTGTCTTTCACCCATATCCTGCTGGGGTCCTGTCATATTTTCTTGACTTATATGTCTCATATTAACATATGAAAAAGCGAATGAAAAAAAAATTAGGAACTAGTATTCAACTAAAAAAATAAGTTTTTTTGTACCTTAACAATGATTTTTAATTTTTTTTAAAGTATTTATGTAAAGTGGATGTATTTGGCAGATGAGAAATGAGAACTTCAGGTATCATCCTCCAAGGTCTTTGGCTGCCAGGTTAGAGGGACAGATAATTTCTTCTGGTTTCTGCGTGAAAACAATATTGAAGGTCCACTGCTTTGAAGAAAAAAAATGTATATGTGTTTTTATGCCTTTGTACACATATAGAGCAAGAGAGTTCATAATACAGTATCATCAGTAATGATATGGAAAAAGTCATACCTTCCTAATGAATACTATATTTAGCAGAACAAGTTGTTAACATCTGTCATCTTGATTGCTCAGAAATAAACAAGGTTCAGTTTTATATCACAATATGAAGCCAAAAGCAGTCTGTATCTCAGGGCAGTGTACTACAACAGTGGTTTTACCCATTTCAGTTCCCTTCACTGAATACCCTGGCAAACCAGTTTGTTGACTGTAGCCCTCAAATACTGGCAATTTCTCAGCTGATATTGGCAAGTAGTATGTACTATTGGTTTCATTTAAAAAGTCCAACTGCTTCCAGTCTACGCAAATTAGTTGGGAGAAACTCCTGGGTTAGCAGTCATTGATTTTTCTTCCAGCAGAATTACACATTACCAGTATTGTGACCTTTGTAGACATTTCTAACTAGCCATACCTCCCACCCTAAAGTCTGATTAAACACATAAAGTTATCAGTACACTTGTATTTTTATACCTTATGCAGATCAATATTGAATTAGTATTATCTGCTAAAAGCTCTCTTTAGTGATACAAGACTTTCTAATATTTTTGGCTACTAGTTTGCTTTTGTTGACCTTTTTTTTTTTTCAGCAAACTGAATGATCTTTTTGTCAGCCTCTTTGCTCCCAAACTGACGTAAATGTTGTCAAAGGACCTTGACCTTTACCACAGAAGAGGAGAATACTTAGGAAATAAGGGACTCATGAATCTTGTGATTAGGTGGTAATATGGGCATCACAATTGACAATACACTGTACAGAAAAGTAGCAGACTACCAAAATTTAACAAGAATTGTGAATTTATGAATTAATCAAGTGCACAAGCACCTCTTATGAGGACTTCATATCAAGTAAGGAACTCGCCTAGGGACATAATACTAAAAGATCTGTACAAAACTCATTAATAGAAACTACATCTTCCAATTTTTTAATTTAAATATATAATAGAAAAAGAAACAAGCTGTATCAACTTACCACTGGACTTTAATTAGAGATAATATAATGTAGGAATTACAAAAGTGAAAAAAAAATAATAAATACATATTTTAGGTAGCATCATTGCATCAAGACATTTCAAAAAACAATTTCGACACTGATGCGAATATTGTTTTACTAGGCATTTATTTTTGGGCACAAACAGCTTCATATTGTTGTCATTACTGACACATACTTTCTTCAGGAAGCACAATGTGCTCCAATGAAAATGAGGGAATGGCTAAGTAGGACAGGTCCATTGTGACTCAGCTGCCTGCACATCCAGTTCTTATACAAGAGGGGAGCAAAGAGTTTAGCTTAACCTTTGGGAAAGGAGCGGAATTAGATAAAGTTGTGTGAAGTCACTGTATTTTTACCTGGCTATTATGGAAGTACTTTTAAATGCTACCAGGCAGTTCAGATAATATAAAAATCCCAATACTGCCTTCGACTCAAGTCAAGGGTACACTTAAAGAGTTATTAGCACCCAGCAAAGTGTGTTAAGTCTGACATTCATGATGTCTCAGTTATTAAATAGATACTAGTACACGTACTGATTTTCTTATAAAACTTAATAATGATAATGACCTTTCAATTTAGGATAAGGCTTTCAATGCCGAAAACACCAGTAGATTTATAGAATTTAATGCTAGATGCAAATTACAGATCATTGCCAGTTTTTTCCATATACAGAACTTGAAATGTATTTTTCACTTTTTGTCTTGAACATTCATGTGTCATAATGATCATCAAATGTATATATTTCTATGCATAGCTAGCATAATCGATGTTACACTCAATTTGTCATTTGATTTAGTGCTCCTCTGCACCAGTGCATTATTCCACTGAGATGAGCTATGCACTACAGTGCTTCTTAATGTTAAAAAATAAAAAAAAAAAACAGTTCCAGGGACTCTGTGCTGTTACTAAACAACAGAGGACATATTTTGTGTGGCAAAGAGGCTGTTGTATAAATCAGTTTAAGCAGAGAGTGAAAGCAAGATACTGAGGCTGTTGTTTTGCACTCACTGTTGTAGTTCTACGGCAGGGGTTTTTCTTTTCAGGTATACTGAACGAAAACACCACAAACCCTAAAAAAACCCAAACCAAAACAAACAAAAAAAAAAAACCAACCCACAAACAAAAAAAAAGCCAGACATGAAATACTGAAAATAATTTGGCCTAGAGTGCTCAGCTTAATAAAAATTGCTGCATTTCATGTACCAACTTTTCATCCACTGAANAATTGCTGCATTTCATGTACCAACTTTTCATCCACTGAAAAATCAACATATTTTCACTGACTTCGATACAGCTACACCAGCATATGTGAGCCCAAGATCTAGCCCATTTCAATAATGAATGAGAATAACTCCAATGGGGATTACAGCAGCTGAGAATTTGACCCCTGACTCTTTGTTACAGAAAGAAAAGGAATCATCTTTAGCATACTTAGTATATTTTCTTATGCATGAACCAGAGGTTACTTCTAAAACAAACAAGCAAGACTCAGCTTCAGCAGAGATGATTATAACCAACAATGAATATGATGAAGGGAGATCGTATTTCCTTTTTTTCTTTCTTTCCCCCCAACAACTTCTTTTCCCCAAACATCTGTACTATGCTTCAAATACTTTAATAATCCCTGTGCTTCTGATTAGCTACCACATCCATATCTGATTTAATCTCAGCAATCCAAGGGGGCCAAGTTATGTAAGAAACTCCTTTTGAATGCTGGTACAGATAAAGTGTACAATTTATGTGGCTTCAAGGTTATTTACTTGCAAAATAATAATTCTTACAAAATTTACATTTCTGATGAATTCAGAAGCTCCTACTTACACTGATGATTTTGGGACAGACTGTATAACTTTAATGAAATCGTAACTTCAGGTGAGATGTGAATTAATCGAATTTGTCCCAGAAGGCAATGGAAGGGGAGAATTCATTGCACTTGCTTTAGACCTCTACTCAGGGATAATATTAATTGCACCCCACAAGTGCCAATTTCTTTCCGCTGACTACAAAAGATGCCAAATGGATTTGCACTGCTGTAGGTGTCAACGTTTAACAAATTCCAACCTAATTTCTTCTTTCCCTGAGAAAAGGAAAAATCCCTCATCTCCCTCAGGATGACCCTATCTTAAAGGACTGAATTCTACAGGATATTCTGCAATATTCTTTCTAACAGCATTTACTCTCTACTGCTTTAGGATCAAGAGTCAAAGATGAAAGACGCCTGCTATACATTGGGCAAGATTTCTGAGGAAGGGCTAAAGAGAAAAAAGGAAAGGGTGAAACATATTGTCTCAGGAACTGGATAATACCACACCAGCTATTTCCTCTTGTAGAGAAGACAGAGCTTGTCATTTGGTTCCCACAGGGAGATCACAAAGCAAATTTTACTTGTTCTGCCCGCAAATTTTCTGAACAATGAGTACCTACTCCAGGAATTAAAGCTTGTACCTTATTCATATAGCGTAAAGTTAACACGAGAAGAAAGGAAGGT
>VWZI01005583.1:1068-11378 GCA_013396835.1 Psilopogon haemacephalus
ATGCTTACATATGGGCTCTGTTTGGGTACCCACATTATTACGAACAGCCTTTGCCCGGGTTCTAACCATGCCACAATTATATATATATATATATACAAATATATATATATATATATACAAATAAATATATATATATATTTCCGCTCCCCGGCCCCGCACGCACTGCTGGCTGCTCTCTGCCTGCTGCCTGTCATTTAAAACTGCTGTGCGTCTGGCACCACCCCTACTGTGTCACTCTCTCGAGCCTGACACACCACACATATGTGATTGCGCCTGCCACTTTCCCCGTCTCATTCTCGGGTATGCCACTGGCGGAAGAGCCCCTAAAAAAAAAAAAATCTTTGAAGAAGCTTCAAAAATGCTTTAAAGCTGCACCTTTCAGCAGAGGTAGCATCGGCACTGCTCTCTGCCCAAAGCTGGGTTTGCCTCTGCCGCCACTGCCTTTCTTTTAAATCAAGAGATCTAGAGTTCAAGTCAAGACAGTGTAGATGAGAGCCACAAGCACTACTCAGTTTAGGGGTAACAGCCTACAGAGGCTGGTTTTAGCAATATAGAGGCTGCTGTGAATGTCAAGTGCACAGAAGGATCCACAGAAATGGCAGCAGAGAGTAAATGAGATAATGTCCTTATCTAGTTCTGCATCTGCTCTGTTCAAAATGGCCCTGCTCAGCCCTAGCGCACTACTTTAGTTGTAGCAGTGTTACATGCCATACAGACACTACAGTCTTGTCACCTCTGGCAATCCTCAAAATATCAAAGATTGCTTAATATCATATGAATACAAATTTTCAGTTGTGGGTGATTTTTCATTTTCTATGACAGATGTAGAGTAATTCTGCACTTAAATTCTACAACTTTGCTTATTATTAGCTGATGATCACCTTGCTGACAGGCAAGGCTTTGGGAAAAACTTAACAAATGAGCAAAAGCTATGCCCAAAGTAAGTGTGGTCAGACTTGTAACAAAATCACCTCTGTGAGTTCACCAATCAAACTGTATTGTGTTCTGCCCAATGCTTGCTGCATGGTGGCACAAGGCAACTACCATTTTTCCTTGTGGACAACTTCAAAGGTGGTTAGTAAAATAGAGGAAGGATAATTAACTTTAAAATTACCCAGTTACTACTCCAGAGGAACATGAATTGTACAGTATGCATGTCTCAGAGACATCACCAACCTTGCAGGGTAAAGACATGTTGCCCCCAAAAAGGGTTCTTCACCCTGTGTGCAAAAATGCGATCCAGATTCAAAGTATTTATCATTATTCTTGTTCTGCAGGCATCTAAGGATAGCCATCACACCTGTCATTGCAAGGCAAACAATACTTATAATATCATGAGACACTTCCCTGGTTAGTTACATATTCTTATCCTTCCTACAACATATAGATGTACATTTTAAATTGATTTTAGGAAGGTGCAGGGAAGAATACATAAAACACACAGTCTTTTTTCACATTCTATTCAAGGGTAGGTACTTTCCATTATCCCTCAACTGTGTCCTGGCCAAAACTTCTTGATGAACTTTTATCCTTGTTCTTCCAACATCATCGTCAGTGGGGCTTTGTACAATCCAGGCACTACTGGGTCTTCTGTTACAAAACAGCTAGGAGCAGAACCTAGAAACCTTCAGGTACACTACTCCGTGGTATGTCCTACACATCCTAGCCAGCTATGCCCGCAGGTGGGGGAGGCAGCCATCTCGCACCTAGCTGCCGCAGCAGCCATCTTGCCATGCCTGTCATGGAAGCCACCATCGTGCGTGCCGTACTGATGGCAGCAGCCATGGTGGTGACAGAGACTGGCGCCACAATTTTGCTTCCGCCCACTAGCCTAACTTAGGCTGGCGGCCATTTTGGTAAGGGGTCATTACAGCGTGAGGAGGTGCTGTCCCAGCAACTTCCTCCCGTAAGCAAGATGGCGGCGGCGCATGCGCGGAGCGAGATTGGGGCGTTCCCCACGCCCGGAGAGGCGGGAGTTGACGGCGGCGGGTTGTTGTGGTGGAGGGTTCAGTAGCCGCTGAAGCGGCGGGTAGGAATACTCGTCAGTTATGGGCGAAACTGAGAAGCTTTATTATGTTTATAGCTGTGACCTGGACATCAACGTGCAGCTGAAGATGTGAGTGAGGGGAGCAGGGGCTGGCAGTGTTCCTCTGCTCGCCGCGGACGGCCGGGGCTATGTGGGGAGTGGCCTGGCCCCTGCTGGCTTCGGGACGGCGGGCCGCTCACCGACTCAGCGCTGGGTTCCGAAACCTGGCTTTTGCTGGCGGTGGTTCTGACTCTTTATTCCCAACGCCAGCACTGAGAGCTGCTGGCTGCCGCCGCCGCTGCCCATGCCTTTGGCGGCTCTCGGCCAGGCTGAGGCAGGGAGCCGCGTCGCTGTCAGCATCCTGTGCTGCCGAGCGATCCCGTGGAGAGGGCACAGGGGAGAGGCCGCGATGGCAGTATAGTCAGGGTCGTAAAGTATCGCTCTTGCAGACGTTTTTGGCCTAGGGTCCTGCAATGCGGGACGGTGCTTTAAGGCAAAGATTGATCGGCAGTTAAGCGCTCAGCACTTACGTCTCTGGTAACCTTTCACCAGCTGGTGTCTCCGCTCACTTTTCACTGTTAGGGGAAGCAGATAAACTGCTGACTCTACTGCTTGTTTGCTTGCTTCTTTGAAAACAAGTTGCTCCTGGTCAAGTTCATTGTGTAGGCAGGTCCGAGTGGTGGAACGTGTAAGTATATTCCTAGCTGGCGATGTACAGGCACTCTTGCTGGAACTTGTGTTATCCCATACTGATGTATTTGCTTGTTGATTTTTTAACTTAGGGGTTTTCCTGTATCATAGCAGGGGGATGTTTACATTTGTATAGGAGGGACATGGCTGGCTTTAAAATACAGTATACTTTATGTTGCTACATTAAGGTACATTTCATGTGTTTTCTTTCTTGGAAACTGACTCAGTAAAGCTTGTTTGGGAATTAACTTTTCGATGGCAGATGATACATGAAGTGAAATGCATATGTCGTTTTTGCCTAAGAAAAGTACAACAAAGATTTTTTTTTGCATTGGAGTGAACGTTGCTCTCGAATGTATTGTGATAGTTTGTTGCACTTTTTCATCTACTCTGAACTGGTTTTGTGATATTGATATTTTTTTCTTCCCTGCAAGATAGCTTTTACATGTTTTTTCAACACCACATATATAGATTTTTTTTGTTTTGGCATCTACATTCGCAATCATATTTAATATGTGTGATTGTTTTCATCGTGGTATAGCTGGGGCTTGGGAAGTTTTATCAATTCACTCTAATATTAACATTGTGGAAGTTGTTTCAGGGCTTTAATTAAGTTTGATTTGAACAATTTGTGTAGCTGACCTTTCATTTATTGTTTTGAGAGAAAATTGCATACAAACCCAGTCATATTTCTCATTTCATACAGCTTGGAAATAAGATTTTTCTTGATTCTCAAGTAGTTTTTCAAGAATATGTTATTGTTGCCTTGCTTAAGGTTACCTCATTTGGTTCTGTCTGAAACTGTACAGGTTGTACTGAAAAAAAAGATACTGCCATTGTAAAAACAAGAAAACAAGCAAATAATTTGTCCCTTTTGTTCTTCTCTAGTATTTGGGTTTTACTGCTTGCTGGTAATGCAAAGGTGAAGATAGCCTCAGTACTGGGTAGTCTAAATATAAGCTATAGAATAGGGTATTTTCTGGGATAAAATAAGTTGTGATTTATTTATTTTAACCCCTTTGGGTTTTTTTTGTTTTTTGTTTTTTTTTCCCTCTCCATGTAGAGGAAGTCTGGAAGGGAAAAGAGAACAGAAGAGTTACAAAGCTCTCTTAGAAGATCCAATGCTGAAGTTCTCAGGACTGTATCAAGAAACTTGTTCTGACCTGTATGTAACTTGTCAGGTGTTTGCAGAAGGGAAACCTCTTGCTCTTCCGGTTAGAACTTCCTACAAAGCTTTTAGCACTAGATGGAAGTAAGTAGCTGCCCTTTATTTCATGTACTTCTAAGTTGCTAGGGCATGAAGTTACACAAATAAGTATCAGTTTTTTATTTATGGCAAAACTATTTCTGCTGTAGTCTTAAAATATTTTTCAAGTCTTAATACAATTATTAAGTTGTTTACCTGACAGCACAAAGCTAACTTTTTTTTTTACCATGGGTAAATAATAAAATTGTGGCTTATTACGTAAATAACTTCTGGGGCCTTGACAAACATACTTTCATACTACTTACAGGACAAACAAATATTTGATACTTGGTCATCAAGCTAAAATACTTTGGTATCTAGCATTTTTATCACGTTCAAAGAGAAGTACTTGAATTGTTAAAACCCAGAAGAAAGTAATCCATCTATCCTCAGAAATTTACATTCTGGTGAGAATCTAGGTTGTATAAACTAATTCAGATTAACTTGAATTCTAAAGTTTTGGGACTAAATAAAAGTGTTTTCCTGCAGCTGGAACGAGTGGCTGAAACTGCCTGTGAAGTATCCAGACCTGCCTCGCAATGCACAGGTGGCTTTGACAATCTGGGATGTATATGGACCTGGTAAAGCAGTTCCTGTGGGAGGAACAACGGTCTCACTCTTTGGGAAATATGGGTACACTGCTTTTTTTTTCTGTGATAATGGACTTGAAATTAATTTGGCAATAGTAAGGTAACAGTGGGTAGGAGGTTTATTTTCTTTTTAAACCAGCTTAATAGGTCCATGGTAAAAAAGTCAGATATGTAGGTCATCTAGTCTTTTCATGAGTATAATTTTGTGCGTACTACAGTGTTTTTTAAAAGTGTCAGAATTTAGACTTTTTAATATGATCTGTGAGTTTGGATTTTGGATTTTAATGTAGGTAAATGCTGAAATCACTTCACTGTTATACTTTACAATGCATGGCTGGCAGTAGTGGTTGCTTGCTATAATTGACCAAACTGGTCTGTGGTTGTGCTGTTAATGTGGTATTGTGAGGAATAATGTGTAACTCAGTAATTTTCCAGTTCATTCTTTGTCATCCAAGAGAGTGAGTTCAGTAAACCTGCGAATGGTAGCACTAAGATGGGAAAGACTACAGGATTACAAATGCGTAGAAAGATGACAGTACATCAAAAGGATCTTGAGCGCAAAGGGAACTGAAGAAAAAAATAGGATGCAATTTAAGGAAAACTATGAGATGCTGGTACTGCCTTGCAATTGGTTGTAGTCACATGCCAAGGAAACCAGGAGAGATTTGTATTACATTTTCAGTTTTACATAATTCATCATCATGATGCTGATTTGAAATATCTAAACAACATTGAATATATAAGTAGCCTGCAAACATCCTCATCATGGACAATGCTATATCCTCATTCCCTGTACTTGGCTACGGCTTAGTTAGGTTGTGTTCAGTTCTGTATAACTGACTTCAAGTTGCCAACTACTGGAAATACAATGGATTCTATATCATCAACTGTCTGGCAAATGAATATGATAGAGGAGAAGTAAAGACTAGTGAGGCTGAACATGACAGTATAAAAATGCTTTTATAGTATGTGTGTAGTGTTGGAGAATGTGTATAAATAGTCTTTTGTTCTTGTCAGAGGGTAAGAAGTAACAGTTAAACCGAAGTGCAGGAAAACTTTAGCATTGAAAAACTTGTTCTAGTGGTAGTCAAATGCAGAAAATGTTAGAGAAAGGCTGTATCACTGTCCCTGAAGATACTGAATTGACAAAAAGATTGATGTCATCTAAGGCCAGGAAACTGAACTGCATCAATTGGACTGCTTTTCGAGCATGAGAGCATAGTTCCTGGAAAAAAAGATAAAATTTATAAATGAAATTTGTGTCCATTGTGTAGGGTATGGGGGAAATAAATTGACAGAAAGCAACAAATAGTTTGAAATGTTTGTATTTGCTCGTAAGGAAATGATGTATAAATTCTAGTTAATATTTCTCATTTTTAGTGGTTGATTTAAAAAGTATTTTTTTTAGAAAACATGCCTTCCAATTGTGTTTAATTGAAGTTAACTTAAGTAGTCATCTCTTATTGGCAAAAGTAATGCACTTAATTTCTTAAGCTATGTTTTTATTAGGTCAGTAAGCAAAAGTGCACAGGGAGTTTTGCATATAAAGTGTGGTTATTTACCCTGCACAGTTGTTCATTGCATATTTTTAATTATTCAGATTCAAGCACAGGTGAATGAAGTGGTGTGTTGAGAATTGTGGTGTGGATGATTTTTTTGGTAGTTGTTATTTGATGGCTCAGAAGACTGTTGTCAGTTGCCCTTCAAATGAAACTGAAATAGTTTTGTGGTTTTGTTTTGGTTAATTTTTTTGGTTAATTTTTTTTTTGAGACTGATAGACTTAAAGTCAATAATACAGTTTGCAAGTTAAGAGGAATATTCTGTGCTTAATTACAAATAATGAAACTAAGAAGGTTGATCTCTGCAGTTTGTTCTTGGAATACCCCACTGGCTTCAGGAGTTACCTGGTTGCCAAAAGGTTTCCTTCAGATTTTAATTTTTCTCTAAATTCTGTGTATCAATAAAAAAGAAGGATGTAGAGGGCACAAGATGCAGGACACTTTTGCAGTTCAGTTAAATTATGCATGGCAGTCCATGCTTGTAGGTTTGGCAGAAGCTAAGCTGCTGCTGTCCTTTGCTTCCTGGCAGTGGGAGTGTGTTGAATTCACTGAAGCAATTTTTGATTTTTCCCTGCAGTATGTTTCGTCAGGGAATGCATGATTTGAAAGTCTGGCCCAACATAGAAGCTGATGGCTCAGAGCCCACCAAAACTCCTGGGAGAACCAGCAGCACAGTCTCTGAAGACCAGATGAGCCGCTTAGCAAAGGTAATGGAATAGCAAGTAACTTTGAGATGTGAGTTAAAATCTTGAGCATGACTAGAGTGAAATGAAGAGAGGCTTCACAGGTTTTTTTCACGTGAAAGCTATCTTTCTTTGATGTTCAAGTATTTCACAGGATTTATTCAAACAACTAAAGTCATACCATTTGCTTCTAAAGTAGTTTTAAAAGGGGACATATGTTTTAATGCAGCATTCTGTTATAACAATTTAATTAATTTAATGTCCTAGTTCTTTGCAAACAATGAACATGTTAATATACCTTAAAGGTGCTTGAAGCTGAAATTTCATCAGGTTCAGTGAGAGCAGCTCCTGAATGTCACTCATAAAGACAGTCTAGTTTCTTTCAGCATCCGCCTTTAAACTGAAGACTGTGCTGTAGTGTACAGATATGTATGACATACCTCTGCATATCCTCACCTTTGTGTAGCTCCCAGTGGAAGACAACTCCAGTGTCACAGAATCATAGAGTGGTTTAGGTTGGAAGGGACCTCAAAGCTCCCTGGGCAACCTGTTCCAGTATCTGATCACCCTCACTGTAAAGAACTTCCTCCTAACATCTAGTTTAAATCTCCTGTCTTCCACATATTACCTCTTACCCTGTCATTACAAGGTAATGGAGAGGGACTTGTAAATAGTCCCTCTCCAGCCTTCCTATAGGCCCCTTTCAAATACTGGAAGGCTACTATAAGGTCTCCATGAAGCCTTCTCTTCTCCAGGCTGAAGAGCCCCAACTCTCACCTGTCCTCATAGCAGAGGTGCTCCAGCCCTCTGATCATCTTCGTGGCCCTCATCTGGACTTGCTCCAACAGTTCGATGTACTTCTTATGGCGGGGGTTCCAGAACTGCACACAGTATTCCAGGTGGAGTCTGACGAGAGCAGAGTAAAAGGGGAGAATCCCTTCCCTTGCCCTGCTGGCAACGTATCTCTTGATGCAGCCCAGGACACAGTTGGCTGTCTGAGCTGCATGTGCACGCTGCTGGCTCACTTAGAGCTTTTCATCAACCGAAATGCTCAGGTCCTATTCCTCAGGGCTGCTTTCCAGCCATTTGCCACCCATTCTTGGGATTGTGCAGACCTAGGTGTAGGACCTTATACTTGGCCTTATTGAACCTCATGGGGTTGGCATGGACCCACCTCTCCAGCCTGTCATAAATATGTCCTCTTTCTCATCTAAAGATTTGCCACAGCAGTAAGCTAAATTTGATTTAGGGTCTCTTTGTTTTTGGTCAGTTCACCTGGAATTTAAAACTCATTAATGCTCTGTGCTGGTGATATTGTCCTATATCATGACTATGGTAGAATAAATTGTTTCCAGCCTAAGGAAGTTCTGTAGACAAACTCTAAATTTCAAGCGTATTTCAGGAATGATTATATGGTGTAGGCTTTTAGAGGATTTTATAAGTTTAGGTCCTTTCATGGTCTGCTATGCAAGCATGACTATACCCTACCAGTTGTTTTTCCCCTTTTGACTTCATTTCCTTATGCTCCTGTAATGGTTTGAGCTGCACATTAACCTGTTACGGCTCCCTAGCTCAAGAAGTGAAAAATAATGTAGCATGTTTCAATCTTAAAATAACTGAATCTCTTCAAACTGTTTCTTTTTGGCATATGGGAGATGAGGGCTTAAAGCTTCTGAGCAAGAGAGGAATTCTTTCACATTCCAATTGAGAGTCCTAGTTAATGGCAAGCTAATAACGCTGTCCCCATTCTCTTCTGAGAGCTATTTTGGGCAATACTAATTTCTGGTTTTGCTGATGGTTTGGTGTGTTTGTTTATAACAAATACTTCACCATCAGTTGCTGGCAAAGTGAGTAGGAACTCTGGGTAGTGCATGAGAACTTTTCATTTGTGCAGCTGTTTACACAGCAGATGAGATTCTTGTGATGTGTCATTCTTTAGTAGCTATTGTTAGAGCATAATCGCCTTCAGTTTTTCTGTGATTTACTTCCCAGTTGCTGAATGCCTCCTGTAGATACTGTGTATAAAATTATTTTTTTTTGTAGGTAAGAGTAGTGGCACTAATTAAATACAAGTTAGGTTTGTGTGGACTTTGTTATGCTGTCATTTGTTTCGTAGTTGTAGTATGGTGAGGTGGGTTTTTTTTTCCCCTCTCGATTGGACAGACTTACATTTGCAAGTGTCCTCCTATTGATTGATGTCTGATACTAAAGTGTAAAGAAGGGTACCGCAAATAGTAAGTAACCTGTGCAGAGAGTTTGTTGTAAAGAGTTTGTCTAAAAAACAACTTTTCTTGCTATGCTTTTGAAGTTACATATATGTGCGTGGTATTTATTAGTATGGGGAATTTTTATAAAATAAGTGGCAGCTGGAGGAGTTGCATAATAGATGCTGTGGCAAGGCTCTCATTTCATGTTGAAATACTCAGTGCTCTTACAAAAGACATGAATGTCATGTGTCAGATTGAGATTGGCATTGGCCTTGCTGGCCACAAGAGCACACTGCTGGCTCATGGCCATCCTTCCATCCAACAGGACTCCCAAGCCCTCCTCTTCACTGCTCTCCAGCATGTCAGTCCCCAACCTGTATTAATGTGTGTGGTTGTTTTTTCCCACAATTCTGTGCTTGCCGCTATTGAACTTTATTAAGTTGCTCCCTACCCAACTCTCCAGTCAGCCTAAGTCTCTCTGAATGGCAGCACAACTTTCTGGTGTGTCAGCCACTCCACCCAGTTTAGTGTTGTCATCAAACTTGTTGACAGTGCGCTCCAGGTCATTAATGACCACTGCATAATACTGGTCCCAGTACTGGCCCCCAAGGGACTCCACTAGTTACAGGCCTCCAGCTAGACTCTGTCCCAGTGACCACAACTCTCTGACTTCTTTCCTTCAACCAGTTCCTGATCCACCTCACTACTCAATCATCCAGACTACACCTTCTCAGTTTAGCTATGAGGATGCGGTGGGAGACGGTGTCAAATGCCTTACTGAAATCAATGTAAAGCATATCCACTGCTATTCCATCATTTAGCCACCTGATTATGCCTTCATGGAAGGCCTTCATGCCTAACAAATTTGGTTCATGCCTAACAAATTTGGTGGCTTTCTACGATAAAGTCACAGCAGCAGTGGACAAGGGAAGGGCAACTGATGTCATCTACCTGGACCTGAGTAAGGCCTTTGACTCTGTCCCACATGACACCCTGGTCACCAAACTGGAAAAACATGGACTTGATGGGTGGACAACTCGCTGGATAAGGAATTGGCTGGATGGTCGCACGCAGAGAGTGGTGATCAACAGCACAATGTCCACCTGGAGACCAGTGACAAGTGGCGTCCCTCAAGGGTCAGTGCTGGGACCAGTGCTGTTTAACATTTTTGTCAGCGACATGGACAGAGGAATTGAGTGCACCCTCAGCAATTTGCAGATGACACCAAGCTGTGTGGCACAGTTGACTTGCTGGAGGGCAGGGATGCCATCCAGAGGGAGCTGGACAGGCTGGAGAGGTGGGCCCAGG
>VWZI01005584.1:304-12765 GCA_013396835.1 Psilopogon haemacephalus
TGACTGATTCTCTGATTCTCTGACATCTGCCAGCACTGCAGCTGGCACACAGCTGATGGCCTTATGGTCACCAGTGACAGGTTTCCAGCTCTCTTCCCTCCCTGCTGTATGTTGCTTGACTGTTTTGTTTTTGTCTGCCTGAAAGCCAAAGGATGTTTGGATTCTGCTTCGGTTCAGGGGGGTGGGGGAGTGGAAATAGGATGTGACTCCTGTCTGTGTTTGTTTCCATGCCAGCTTGAACCACTCACTGCCTTTACAGCTCCCAGGCCTCTTCCTCTCCATTTGAAGGGTGCCAAAAGCTGCTCTACCACAGCAGCAGCTTGCAGGGATCCCAAGCAGCAGGGAAGGCAGGTGGGGGGTCGAAGGAGGGGGTGAAGGATCCCACCCAGCAGGGAGGAAACAAAGAAGTAGCCGAGCCACAGGGAGAAAAATCCCCAGGGGAGAGATTGTAGAGCAGGGCTGGGCCAGCAAGGGCTGGCATGGGGCTGCTGGGAGGGCACTGGGCAAGGCCACCAGGGGCTGGTACCCAGGGGATGGCTAAACCCCTGCTGCAGAGCCCCCTCCCCCCTGGGGCCATCGCCCTGGCACAGCTCAGCCCAGCCCAGAGCTTCCTCTCCAAACAAGAGCAGCTCTGTCTGCAGGCTCTGCTGTTTGGGTCGTAGCTAGGAAGCGACAGATCCAGCTGCTCTTCCACTTACGAGCCTGGCTGATGAGAAAGCGGCTGGCTGGGCTCCAGGGGGAGCAGGAAACTCCCTCCTCTGCTCCGTGCAATGTGGGGAAGAGACTGGGAGGGCACCTGCAGCCCCCGGAGCAGTTGGCAAACCCACCTGGCATTGCCTGGAGCTGCTGCTGCTTCCTTCCAGTCCTAGAATCAGTCAGGGTTGGAAGGGAGCACAAGGATCAGCCAGTCCCAACCCCCCTGCCATGCCCAGGGACACCCTACCCTAGATCACAGAGTCATAAAATCGTAGAATCAAAGAACTATAGAATCCTAGAATCAGTCATGGTTGGAAAGGACCACAAAGATCAGCCAGTTCCAACCCCTCTGCCATGCCCAGGGACACCTTACCCTAGGTCATAGAATCAGACAGGGTTGGAAAGGGGCACAAGGATGAGACAGTCCCAACCCCCCTGCCATGCCCAGGGACACCCTACCCTAGAGCAGGCTGCCCACAGCCTCTGCCAGCCTGACCAAAAACACCTCCAGGGAGTTCCTTAGCCCTTTGGGGTTTGGACGTGCAGGTGGAGCCCAGCCCTGTCCATGCCAAAGTATCATCCCCTGCAGTTTGGGCTCAGGACATTAATTCTGCTCTCCTCACACCCCACCTGCAGCACTGTGTGCAGGTCTGGAGCACCCAGCACAAGCAGGACATGGAAGGGTTGGAGCCAGTGCAGAGGAGGCCACCAAGATGCTGCAGAGGCTGAGAGAGTTGGGGCTCTGCAGCCTGGAGAAGAGAAGGCTTCCAGGAAACCTTGGAGTGGCCTTGCAGGATCTGCAGGGGGCCTACAGGAGGGCTGGGGAGGGACTATTGACAAGGTCTGGTGATGACAGGAGGAGGAGGAATGGGTTTGAAGTGGCAGAGGGGAAACTGAAACTCGATGTTAGGAGGAAGTTGTTTGCAGTGAGGGTGGTGAGACACTGGCACAAGTTGAAGGTGGTGAGGTCCTGGAACAGGTTGCTCAGGGAAATTGTGGCTGCTCCCTCCCTGGAGGTGTTTTTGGCCAGGCTGGCAGAGGCTGTGGGCAGCCTGCTCTAGGGTAGGGTGTCCCTGGGCATGGCAGGGGGGGTTGGAACTGGCTGATCCTTGTGGTCCCTTCCAACCCTGACGCATTCTATGACAGGCTGAGAGAGTTGGAGCTCTGCAGCCTGGAGAAGGCTTCCAGGGGACCTCGGAGTGGCCTTGTAGGATCTGAAGGGGGCTCCAGGAAGCCTGGGGAGGGACTATTGACAAGGTCTGGTGATGAGTGGAGGAGGAGGAGGAATGGGTTTGAACTGGCAGAGGGGAGATTGAAAGTGGATGTGAGGAGGAAGTTGTTTGCAGTGAGGGTGGTGAGAGACTGGCACAGGTTGGCCGGGGAGGTTGTGGAGCACAGAAGCACCCAATGTGATCAAATGTGATTAGTGCTGCCCTGGCAGTGCTGGGCTCAGGGCTGGACTTAAAGCTCCTTTCCAGCATCAGTGATTCTGTGTCCCTGGAGTTTAAACCCAAAAGCTGCCAGCCAGCTTGCATCCTAAACCCTTTCCAAGCATTTTTGGGAGGAGCAGAGGCTTCCCTGTGCACATTCACCTGAGAAGAGGAGGCACTTTGGAATGGGGGAGGCTACCAGGACGGTGCAGAGCAGCTGAGCACCCCCGGGGGGCAGCAGCTGAAGCCCCAGCACGGCGCTGGCAGCGGTGAACTCCGGGACTTCAGAAAGCAAGGTTAGGAAAGAGCACTGCAGCCACCTGGGCTCCCCGGGGAGCAGCTCTCAGTGTTTACCCCAGCTGGTAAAGCAAACAGCAACACCCTGACTCCTCCACAGCACCTTCTGCCCAGGATGGATGCCAGCTGGGCACCAGAGCTGCCAGCACACAGCCTGGGATGCTCTGTGCCAAGAACGTGTTCAGGTTGTTCCCTTTAGCCCCCTCAGAGACACAGCCCTTGGAAAGCTGCCACGGTGCAAGCAGCTGGGGAGCAGCAGGATGGATCCCCAGGTGCCCCCTCGAGCAGTGCTGAACATCCAGAGGGGCCTGGGGACAGTGAGAGTGGTGAGAGGCTGGAATGGGTTGCCCAGGGGGAGTGGTTGGGGCCAGATCCCTGGAGGTGTTTTTGGCCAGGCTGGCAGAGGCTGTGGGCAGCCTGCTCTAGGGTAGGGTGTCCCTGGGCATGGCAGGGGGGTTGGGACTGGCTGCTCCTTGTAGTCCTTTCCAACCCTGACTGATTCTAGGATTCGAAGCAGCAGCTGCAGAAGCAGCAGGAGCAGGGTTAGAAGGGACCACACAAGGATCAGCCAGTTCCAACCCCCCTGCCATGCCCAGGGACACCCTACCCTAGATCCTGGAATCCTAGAATCAGTCAGGGTTGGAAGGGACCACAAGGATCAGGCAGTCCCAACCCCCCTGCCATGCCCAGGGACACCCTACCCTAGAGCAGGCTGCCCACAGCCTCTGNTACCCTAGAGCAGCCTGCCCACAGCCTCTGCCAGCCTGGCCAAAAACACCTCCAGAGAGGGAGCAGCCACAATCTCCCTGGCTGCTTGTTCCATGTCCTGCTTGTGTTGGGTGCTCCAGAACTGCACACAGTGCTGCAGGTGGGTTGTGAGGAGAGCAGAGTTAATGCCCTGAGTCCAAACTGCAGGGAACAATGCTTAGGCATGGCCAGGGCTGGGCTCCACCTGAACACTCAAACCCCAAAGGGCTAAGGAACTCCCTGGAGGTGTTTAAGGCCAGGCTGGATGAGGCCTTGAGGGACCTGTTCCAGTGGGAGGTGTCCCTGCCTGTGGCACAGGGGGGTTGAAACTGGCTGAGCTTTGAGCTCCCTTCCAACCTAAACCATTCTATGATATCTGTGAATTCTATGATCTCCATCTATTCTATCTCTACTCTGCTCTATCTCTGCCCTACTCTTGCTCTGCTCTATTCCATCTCTGCTCTGCTTTACTCTACTCCATTCCACCTCTGCTCTGCTCTATTCCATCTCTGCTCTGCTCTATTCCATCTCTGCTCTGCTCTACTCCATTCCACCTCTCTCTGCTCTACTCCATTCCATCTCTGCTCTACTCTATCCCTACTCCACTCTCTTCCATTCCCTACTGAAACCAAAGCCATCATATTCCCAGTTTTTGAGCCATCATATTCCCAGTTTTTGAGCCATCCTGGGCTGTGCACAGCTTGGCCCTTGCATCAGGACACTGCTGCCATCTGCCTGCTCCCGCTGAAGGAGCAGGGACCAGGGCAGCAGGCAAGCAGGATCCCAGTCTCGGAGGGAAGCACAGGAGCAGACACAAGCGTGGGCCAGAGGGCAGGGAGAGGGAGGAGGCTCCTCAGCCACTGAGCACAGAGTGCTGCCAGCAGGCTCAGAGCTGCAGGGGCAGCCCAAGCAACCCTTTACTGGTCTCAGAATGCTGGCAGGGACCCTCCAAAGTTGTCTTGCCCAACCCCCTGCAGTCAGCAGAGACACCTCCAACACCTTCATCAGGTTTGACATGGAAGGCTTTCAGGGATGGAGCCTCCACCTCAGCCCCGGGCAAGCTGTTCAGTGTCTCACCACTCTCCGTGGGCAGAGCTTCCTCCTGATGTCCAACCTGAATCTCCCCTGCTCGTTTCAAACTGTTGCCCCTCAGCCTATCCTCACAGGCCCTTCTCAACAGCCCCTCCCCAGCCTTCCTGGAGGTCCCCCAGAGGTATTGAAATACAGCTCCAAGGTGCCCCCAGAGTTTTCTCTTCGCCCTGGACAACGTCTGCCAGCGTCTCCCAAGAATTTCTTCCTCATCTCCAGGATAAATCTCCTCTGTCCCAGCTCAAAGCCATAGTCTCTCATCCTGGCACTCCCAACCCTTGTCCAAAGTCCCTCCCCAGCTCTCCTGGAATCCCTTCAGGTATTGGAAAGCTGCTCTGAGGTCTCCCACTCCCAACCCTTGTCCAAAGTCCCTCCCCAGCTCTCCTGGAATCCCTTCAGGTATTGGAAAGCTGCTCTGAGGTCTCCCACTCCCAACCCTTGTCCAAAGTCCCTCCCCAGCTCTCCTGGAGCCCCTTCAGGTACTAGAAGACTGCTCTGAGGTCTCCCTGGAGCCTTTTCTTCTCCAGGCTGAACAGCTCCAGCTCCCTCAGCCTGCCCCTATAGAAGAGGTTCTCCAGCCTCTGATGGTCTTTGTGGCCTCCTCTGGACTCACTCCAGCAGCTCCATATGCTCCTTGTGTTGATGACTGCAGAGCTGGCCCCAGCCCTGCAGGTGAGGTCTCCCCAGAGCAGAGGGGCAGGATCTCCTCTCTCCATCTCTGCCCACACTCCTTTGGCTGCAGCCCAGGCTGCCATTGCCCTGCTGAGCTGCCAGTGCCCATTGCTGCCTCCTGTGCAGCTTCTCCCCCACCAGCACCCCCAAATCCTCCTCTGCAGGGCTGCTCTCAACCTTATCATCCCCCCCAGCCTGGATTGGTACCCAGGGTTGCTCCAAGCTAGGTGCAGGACTTTGCACTTCACCTTCCTGAATCTGAGCTCCCTTCTCTAGCCTGCCTAGGCCCCAGGAAGACAAAGGAGGTGCAAGCTGAAGGAACTGTGCCCCAGCAAGAGTTCACAAATAAAACAGTCAGCATTTATTGTTGTATTACAAAACACTTCATAGTTTGGCAATATTTTACAGTTTATCCTTTTACCTCGGGGGGGGGGGGGGCTGTTGAAAAGGTAGGAGGGAGTAGGGGCAGGGTTGGTGGGGAGGGTGGGGAAGAAGAAAAGAGGAGAACGTTGAAATGGAGATTAAATTTCAGTATCTTGGTTAAAAACAAACAAAACAAAACAAAACCAAACCAAACAATCCTCCCAAACCACCCCCAGGTCCCTTCCCCCGGCAAAATAAAAATCTAATTTCACTCAATTCCACTATCTGAAGAGGCCATGGGTGAAGCTGCAGGCAAAACTCTGGCAATTTCACTATCAAACCATGGAGGAGACAAAACAAAACAAAACAAAACAAAAAAGAAGGAAAAAAAAACCAAACAAAACCAAAACCCCAAAGCATTCACAGTGGTCTTCAGTATGGTCTGTTGCGTTGGTCGTTTCTGAAGTCATTCCTGGAAGGGAAACAAGAAAAAAAAATATCAAGCAAGTGACATAGTGGAGAGGTGATTGGGTCCAATCAGCATTGGTTGCACCCAGGGCAGATCCTGCCTGACAAACCTGGGGGCCTTCTATGGACAGGTCACAGCATGAAGAGCTGAGGGGCAGCAACTGATGGCATTGAGCTGGAGCTGAGCAAAGCCTTTGGCGCTGTCCCGCACCACATCCTGGTCTCCAAGCTGGTGACACATGGGTGTGATGGGTGCAGCACCAGATGGATGCAGAACTGCACCCAAAGAGTGGCTGTCAATGGCTCCATGTCCCACTGGAGACCAGTACCAAGTGGAGTCCCTCAGGGATCAATCCTGGGCCCACTCTTGTTCAACATCTTTGTGGGTGCAGCCTCAGCAAGTTTACTGAGCACCCCAAGCTGTGTGGTGCTGCAGCCAGGCTGGAGGGCAGGGATGGCATCCAGAGGGAGCTGGGCAGGCTGCAGAGGTGGGCACAAGCCAAGCTCAGGAGGCTCAACAAGGCCAAGGGCAAGGTCTTGCAGCTGGGTAGAGGCAATCCCAGGCACAAATACAGGTTGGGGAGCAGCCCTGAGGAGAGGGACTTGGGGGTGCTGCTGGTGGAGGAGAAGCTGAAGCTGAGGCAGCAGTGTGCACTTGCAGGGCAGAAAGGCAAGCAGAGGCTGGGCTGCAGCAGGAGCAGTGTGGGCAGCAGGGCCAGGGAGGTGATTCTGCCCCTCCAATCTGTTCTGCTGAGAGCCCACCTGGAGTAGTGCATCCAGTGCTGGAGCCCCTGGGACAAGAGGGATGTGGAGATGCTGGAGGGGTGCAGAGAAGGGCCCCGAGGATGCTGAGAGGGCTGCAGCAGCTCTGCTGTGAGCACAGCCTGAAAGAGTTGGGGCTGTGCAGGCTGCAGAAGAGGAGGCTCCCAGGGGACCTTCTGGTGGCCTTCCAGGATCTGAAGAGGGCTACAGAAAAGCTGGGGAGGGACATTTTAGGGTGTCAGGGAGTGCCAGGAGGGCTGGGGAGGGACTATTGACAAGGTCTTGTGATGACAGGATGAGGAGTGAAGAGTTTAAAGTGGCAGAGAGAAGACTGAAAGTGGATGTGAGGAGGAAGTTGTTTGCAGTGAGGTTGGTGAGACACAGGCACAGGTTGCCCAGGGAGGTTGTGGAGCACAGAAGCATTGAATGTGATCCAAGATCATGTTCAGTGCTTCTGTGCTCCACACCCTTTCTGGAGGTGCTCAGGTCCAGGTTGGATGAAGCCTTGAGGGACCTGTTCTAGTGGGAGGTGTCCCTGCCTATGGTGGGAGAGTTGGTCCTGGCTGATCTTTGAGGTCCCTTCCAACCTAAACCATTCTGTGATTCCATTATCTTGCTTCCAAGCTGTCTGGAGCTAGTCTGGCAAATTTCCACATCAGGAGAGATGAAGAATTCCTTCCCACCTCAGCCCCCACTCACCTTCCTCCCATTTTACCCCCATAGCCACCTCCCCTGTCGCCTCCTCTGCCGCCGCGCCCTCGGTAGCCTCTTTCTCCTCCATAGCCTCCTCTGCCACGGAAATCTGGAGGAAGACAGAAGGCAACAGCATCAGGCAGGTGCTTCAAACCAAAGCTGCAGGTTGTCACTTCAGAAGGGGCAGAGCTTTTCAACACACACCTCCTGAGGGACGGGAGTCTTCTGGTCTGGGCTCGCCACACTGGTTGCAGGAATTCCTGCGAGCGAAGTTCATGTTGCCGCAGGACCTGGCAAAGAGAAGGTGGATCCAGGCTCAGCTGCTTAGGAAAACTCAAGAGAGAGAGAGAGAGGTGCAGCAATCACCACTGCCCAATGGGAATGACACTTACGGGTTAGGACAAACCCAGTCACCGTTTTTGGGTTCCCCACCTCTACCCTGGAAGCCTCCACCTCTTCCGTAGCCTCCTCGTGAACCTGTCAGGTAAAATTACAAAGGGCAATCAAGGAGGGGAAGTATCCAAGACTTGTGCAGCAGAAACGTTCAACAGGGACTGTCACAAAGGACAGACTGCTCAGGGAGAGGAAACAGGGCTTGATCTCCCTGCTGGGCAAGCCACTGAGGCCACATGATGAGCACTGAAAGCAGCAAGGACACACAAAGTGACCCCGCTGCAGAGTGCAGCATCTTGTAGCTGAGGTACTGCTGGTACTTGGCCAAGTGACCCCTGGGCAGCCACCAAAAGACTCAGTCACCACTAAACCCCAACAGCTCTTAATGACCTGAAGCTCTTGTGTCTGCCCAGCTGCAATCCAAGTCCATATGGACAGGTTCGCAACTGAGGCAGAGGAGGAAGACTTGAGGAGGAAGAATAGCAGGTGGTGGCCAGAAACAAATGCTCCAGAACATCCCCAAAAGTCTTCTCCAGCAGGAAAAGGAAACTTGACCAGCTGGAATTGTCCATGGGTGAACAGAAAGTTCTGTGGGTGTGCTAATAACACTGCATCAAGTCTTCACCATGAGTGGGGAGATTCAGACTGGAGGTGAGGAGGAAGTTCTGCAGCATGAGAGTGATGAGAGCCTGGAATGGGTTGCCCAGGGAGGTGTTTGGGGCCAGATCCCTGGAGGTGTTTTTGGCCAGGCTGGCAGAGGCTGTGGGCAGCCTGCTCTAGGGTAGAGTGTCCCTGGGCATGGCAGGGGGGTTGGGACTGGCTGATCCTTGTGGTCCTTTCCAACCCTGACTGATTCTAGGATTCTAAGATTTAACCACCTGTAATATCAATCAGATGTGACTGGTTGAAAACAAAAAAAGAAATCAACCCCCCCAAAAAAAACCCTGTCTGGATTAAAGCCAGGCTGCAGCTGCCCCTGGCAGAGGTCTGCAGCAAGAACTTGGGCACCACTTGAAGCTCCTGAAACATTAATTCCTTTTTCTTAGCCTGCAAACTGTCTGAAGAGCTGGAATCTGCTGACAGCCACCACACAGAGCCTGCTTCTGCTCAGTGTAATTAGGATCACAGAATCAGACAGGGCTGGAAGGGACCACAAGGATCAGACAGTTCCAACCTCCCTGCCACAGGCAGCAAAACCCTACCCTAAATGAGGCTGTCCACAGCCTCGTCCAGCCTGCATCCAGGTGAGGTTGGAAAGTCTCCAGAGAAGGAGACTCCACAACCTCTCTGGGCAGCCTGCTCCAGGGCTCTGTCACCCTCAGTGTAAAACAATTTCCCCTTGTGTTGAGCTGAAACCTTCTCTGTTGCAGTTTGTAGCTGTTGCTTCTTGGCTTATTGCTGCTGACCACCCAAAAGAGCTTGGCCCCAGGCACTCGACCCCCACCCCTCAGATATTTGTACACATGGATCAGATCTCCTCAGCCTTCTCTTCTCCAGACTAACCAGCCCCAGGGCTCTCAGCCTCTCTTCACAGGGGAGATGCTCAACTCCCCCAGTCACCCTTGTGGCTCTCCCTTGGACTCTCTCCAGCAGATCTCTGTCTCTCCTGAACTGGGGAGCCCAAAATTGGACACAGCACTGCAGCTGTGGTCTCAGCAGGGCAAAGTAGAGGTGAAGAACCTCCCTAGCCCTGCTGGCCACACTTTTCCTGATGCCTCCCAGGCTGCCATTGGCTCTCTTGGCCACAGGGGCACATTGCTGGCCCACGCAGCAGTTGCTGCCCACCAGCACTCCAAAGGCTTTCTCCACAGAGCATCTCTTCACCTGTACTAGTGCCTGTTGTTATTCCTCACTCTGGGAATGACTGCTTCAGGACCTAGCTTCCCTGTTCCCAAAGCAGTACAAGTGCAAAAGCATCAAACAGTGCAAACCCAACCAGTCCCCAGGCTTTAGTCTCACCTCGACGCCCTCCACCTCCTCCTCCTCTCATGAACTCAGGCCTCCTGGTGGCGAAGGAGACTTTGATAACGTTGCCATTGAATTCTTTTCCTGTGAGAGGATGGAAAATGAGAGAGAGAGAAGGATTAACACTGGTCCAACAAGACACCCAGCTCAGAACAGAAGGGACTTGCTCGTGCAGACTGAATGCAAAGGTCTGAAGGCAGCAGAAGCTGCAGAGCGGCTCTCTGGGGTCGAGAGCAGTGCTGCAGCTGTCAGCTGGCAAACAGGGAGACACTTGCTGGGCTCTCCACAGACTCACAGGTGTTTCCCTTAGCTTAAATGCAGTCTGCAAGCTGCTATTTAACAGACACCTCCAAGATTTTTGGCCATAGAATCATAGAAGTGAATAGAATAAGCCAGGTTAGAAGAGAGCTCCAACATAATCCAGCCCAACCTATTACCCAGCCCCAGCCAATGGCACTAAGTGCTCCATTCAGGCTTGACTTGAACACCTCCAAGGATGAGGACTCCACCACCTCCCTGGGCAGCCCATTCCAATGCCAATCACTCTCTCTGTGCACAGCTTCCTCCTAACATCCAGCCTAAACCTGCCCTGGCACAGCTTGATGCTGTGTCCCCTCCTTCTGTTGCTGGTTGCCTGGGAGCAGAGCCCAACCCCACCTGGCCACAACCTCCCTTTAGGTAGCTGTAGACAGCAATGAGGTCTGCCCTGAGCCTCCTCTTCTGCAGGCTGCACACCCCCAGCTCCCTCAGCCTCTCCTCATAGGTTTTGTGCTCCAGGCCCCTCACCAGCTTCGTTGCAGGTTGGAAAGGGCCTCTGAGGTCATCCAGTCCAACACCCAACCCAGCACCACCATGGCCACCAAACCCTGTCCCCAAGTGCCACGGACACACATTGCTGGAACACCTGCAGGGATGTGGATTCCACCACCTCTCTGGGCAGCCTCTTCCAATCCTTGACCACTCTTGCAGGAAAGAAATTAAATTATTCCTAAGCTCAGAATGGTTTGTACACTGAGCTAGATTGGATGGTCCTGCTCTGGCAGGGGGGCTGGATTTGATGAGCTCTTTGGGTCCCTTCCACCCCCTGACATCCTGTGACTTGATCTCTTTGGGTCCCTTCCAACTCCTGACATCCTGTGACCCTGTGACTCGATCTCTTTGGGTCCCTTCCAATTCCTGACATCCTGTGACCCTGTGACTTGATCTCTTTGGGTCCCTCCCAACTCCTGACATCCTGTGACCCTGTGACTTGATCTCTTTGGGTCCCTTCCAACCCCTGACGTCCTGTGACCCTGTGACTCGATCTCTTTGGGTCCCTCCCAACTCCTGACATCCTGTGACCTGATGATCTCTTTGGGTCCCTTCCAACCCCTGACATCCTATGAGTTGGAAGGGCCCTCCAAAGCTCATCCAGTCCCATTAAGGTTGGCCCAGTGGTCTAGACTCTGGCACAAGGTTATGGATTGGCTTCTAGCAGTGCTTGGTTGAGGCCTTAAACAAGCAGCAGCAGAAGTTTGCTCACCCACCATCAAACCAGTCAATGGCTGCCTTGGCAGAAGGAGGGTCATCAAAGGACACTGTGGCTTCTCCCTTGGGTTTGCCAGTGTCCTTATCTGTGTAAAGGTTGATCATGGGCTTGCCAGTCTTCTTGTTGGTCTGAAAAGAAAGGTTGGAGAGCTACTGGTGAAGGAGCTTCACAGCTTTAACTTGAACAGTGCTGTCAAGGAGCTTCGCAGCTTCAATTTTACCAGTGCTGCTGAGGAAGATTCTGAGCTGGCCTGAAGAACCAGAAGCTCTTTCAGCTTTTGGAAGCATAGAACTGGCAGGGCTGGGAGGGACCTCAAGGGTCATCCAGCTCCAAGCCCTCTGCCACAGGCAGGGACACCTCATACTAGATCAGGTTGCCAGAAGTCACATCCATCCTGGTGTTGAACACCTCCAGGGAGAAGGACATCCACAATCTCCCTGGGCAACCTGCAGGTTGTGCATCTCCTCCTCTCTGGAGGTGTTCAACACCAAGTTGGATAGCAGAAACTTCACCAAGGCCTCATCCAACCTCACTTTGAACACCTTCAGGGAGGAGGAGATCCACAACCTCCCTGGGCAACCTGCAGGTTGTAGATGTCCTCCTCCCTGGAGGTGTTCAACACCAGGTTGGACAAAAAAAACTTCACCGAGGCCCCATCCAACTTCACTTTGAACACCTCCAGGCAAGGGTGGCCACAACCTCCCTGGGCAACCTGTGCCAGTGTCTCTCCACCCTCGCTCTCAAGAATTTCTTCTTCATCTCCACTCTCTTGGAGATGTTCAGCACCAGGTTGGACAGGAGAAACTTCATCAAGGCCTCATCCAACTTCACCTTGAACTCCTCCAGGGATGAGGCTTCCACCACCTCCCTGGGCAACCAGGGTCTCCCCAACCTCATCGTGAAGAACTTCTTGCTAACATCCAACTGAAAGATATTGCCTGGCTGCTTTCTGTGAAGCAAGGACGGGCTCAGCTTTGACAAAGGAACGAGGCCAAGTGCAGGAAGGCAGAGCCAGAGGCACAGCTGCTGAAGTGCCAGGGTGCTACAAAGGAGGGAGGCAGCTGCTGAGGGTTGTAAAGACTCAAGAAGAGATAAGGAGCAATCTAAACCTCACTGGAGACCTCTTGGGAGGAGAGCTTTCACACCACAGGCAGCTCACAAATGAGCTGCTCTGGGGGAACCCAGATAACAACATTATCTGCTGCTGCTGGGGACACAGAGCCAGCAGCTGCCTGCAGCCACACCAACGCTGCTGCCTCCACCAGGGCTCTCTCTGCCTCTCACCCCCAGGGTCCTCTCTGCCTCCCTGCCCCGGGGCTCCCTCTCTCTGCCTCTCTCTCCCCGGGGGCTCCCTCTCT
>VWZI01005584.1:21119-34625 GCA_013396835.1 Psilopogon haemacephalus
TGGTGCACAGAGCAGGCAATGCTCTTGCTGATGGACAACCTGAGCCAGCTCAGGTACTTGGTGCACAGAGCAGGCAATGCTCTTGCTGATGGACAACCTGAGCCAGCTCAGGTATTTGGTGCACAGAGCAGGCAATGCTCTTGCTGATGCACAACAACGTGCACCAGGCTCTCCCTCCCTTCACCTGCCAGGCAAGACATGAGTGCCATTGCTGGGTGCCACAGATCCATCCATCCAATCTCAGGTCAGATATTTGTTTGGCAGTATGAAGGAACAATGTTTTGTGTGTTGCTAGAATCCCTGTGCCCCTCCTCTGCTAACCACTCTACATGCCTGAGGCCCCATCCCTGGAGACATTCCAGGTCTGACTTGAGGTGGCCCTGGGCAGCCTGACCCAGTCAGAGATGTCCCTGCTGACTGCAGTGGGGCTGGACAAGATGACCTTTGGGGGTCTCTTCCAAATCCCAGGCAATCTTTGGAGTCTGAAACAGCTCAGAAGCAGACCTCTCCCTCCCAAGGACACTGGAAGCCTGCACAAACATGTGGGAGCTTGGAGCTTCAGGAGGATCCCACTGCACACAGCTCCCCAGGCTGCATTGGTGCCCAGGGGCAGGCAGACCCTCCAGGAACTGCCTCCACACTTGGCTGCCTTTCCTCCCCCACCTCTCCACCTCCACTTTTTTTTCCTTTTCCCTTTCAATCCACTGCAGGGCTATTACCCACATGGATCCTGTGAACAGCATTTTCCTTACCTTGGGAAAAAAAAAAAAAAAACATGGGAAGAGGCTTTACTTTCACAGGGAGAAACTGATCTGACTTTTGGCTTGCCAGGACAGGAGGTCGCTTCAAAGTGACTGAAGCCACCCCAAGTGTGGCTTTTGAAGCTCACATTCATTCCTCTTGACTGGAAAGGGCTGAGCTCTACATTTCTTTTTACCCTAGGAGTGTGGGAAACTCTCACTCAGGTAGAAAATCCCTTTGTAAAATGGATTTTAATTGAAAATGACCTTGGAAGTTAAACCCCCAGTAATAGATTGAGAGGGAAAAAGCTATTAACATAGATATTAAACATATTAACCAGTGGATTAAAACAGAAACTAACTATTCATTTGCTTTTTGTAATTGTAGTCTAGAAGGGATGGGGTCCACCTACATGTTGGTGATCAAGTGCAATCTGGGACCACGTGAGGAGCAGGCAAGTTTTAAAGAGGGTTTAAAACAAACCCCTGCAGAGTCTTCCCACACTGTTGGGTTATTTGACTCCAATTAGATCAAGCAGTTAATTAGGGTTCTTCACCTGGAGTTCCAGAACTGCCCAGGGAAGGGAAGAGTGGTGCTGAGGAGCAACAATTCAAAGCTCACTGAAAGTTTCTTACTTTGCATCAGTGAGGACTCCCCAGCCCAAGCCTCTCACAGAGGTCCACCAGTGAGGACTCCCCAGCCCAAGCCTCTCACAGAGCTCCAGCAGTGAGGACTCCCCAGCCCAAGGCTCTCACAGAGCTCCACCAGTGAGGGCTCCCCAGCCCAAGGCTCTCACAGAGCTCCACCAGTGAGGACTCCCCAGCCCAAGCCTCTCACAGAGCTCCACCAGTGAGGACTCCCCAGCCCAAGCCTCTCACAGAGGTCCATAAAGGGAAGCCAAATGTGGTAGTTTTAGTAAGAAATGTCACCTGCCCTGATACAACAGGAACTAATAAGCAAAGGTCTCAACCTCTCAGACCATCATCATCTGCACAAAGTATTGGGGATGAATTTTCTGGCCTAGGAGAATTGTTGAGCCCTGCAACCTACCTAAAGGAGACCTCTTTAGACTGACAGCTAAGCCCAGTACTAAAAGTGGACATTAATGGCCTGCACAAACCAGTAAAGCACAACTGATGGTGTTGCTGAATGACTCCTGAATCATTTAGAAAGCTGAAAAGCAATTAGGTAACCTCAGTGCACTGGAAAGTCAAGACCATTCCCTGCTCATCTGTGAGCTACCTGAGCTAGGAAGTTTATAAAGCTCAGTCCCTGGATGTTGCCTCTCCTGTCACAGGTTTTAAGATACCTTAGTTCAAAGGCTGGGCTCAGGCAGGGGTTGAATTGCAGCTCATGGAAAGAAGCTCATCTGAGCAAAGGTTTGCTCTCAGGCTGTCCTGAAGCTAAAAGCTCCCCCCCTAGGCAAAAGGCCTTTCTGTGCAGTGCAGGAAAAGTTTAACCTTTAGAAACCTTCCAAGTTTGGGAAATCTAAATCTGACCCACATCAGGCACAGGCATGGAGGAAACAAGAATGAGAAGCAGCTAAGAAGGAAGAAAGGAGGGTAAGGAAGTGCAGGCAGTGGAAAGAGCTCACTTACCTATATCCAGACATATGACCTCTTCCATCCATGTCATAGCCCCCTCTACCTCCTCCCTGTGACCCGCCATAGCCTCTATTATCTTCTCCATACCTACTCTTTTCACGACGATCATCTGCAGGAAGGAGTCAAAACAAAAGGAAAAGGTGAGCACAGAATCAGTCAGGGTTGAAAGGGAGCACAAGGATCAGCCAGTCCCAACCCCCTTGCCATGCCCAGGGACACCCTACCCTAGAGCAGGCTGCCCACAGCCTCTGCCAGCCTGGCCAAAAACACCTCCAGGGATCTGACCCCAAACACCTCCCTGCAGGGGCAACCCATTCCAGCCTCTCACCACTCTCAGACTCAACAACCTCCTCCTCACCTCCAGCCTCAATCTCTCCACCTCCAGCTTTGCTCCATTCCCCCTAGTCCTGTCACTCCCTCAGAGCCTGAAAAGTCCCTCCCGAGCCTTTTTGTAGCCCACTTCAGATCCTGGAAGGCCACCAGAAGGTCCCCTGGGAGCCTCCTCTTCTCCAGCCTTCACAGCCCCTCAGGGCAGCCAGCACCAGCAGGTTTGGTAGTTCCTGCTCATGACTTAGCACACATTAGAATCAGTCAGGGTTGGAAGGGACCACAAGGAGCAGCCAGTCCCAACCCCCCTGCCATGCTCAGGGACACCCTACCCTAGAGCAGGCTGCCCACAGCCTCTGCCAGCCTGGCCAAAAACACCTCCAGGGATGTGGCCCCAAACACCTCCCTGGGCAACCCATTCCAGGGCTTCACCACTCATGCTCAACAACTTCCGCCTCACAAGCTGCAGTGCAAAGTGCCCATTCCCACCCCACCTACCATATATTCCTCCCTTCAAGCCTGCCATGTAAAGGTGGAAAGAATCAACCCTCCAGACTCTAGGACACCAAGTAAGCAAACAATGTTTGGCCTCCTCCCAGCTGTCTGCCTTGGCTCCCAGAGCTGTGAGGTGTCCCAGCATGCCAAGCCTCTGTACCTTCACCCACCACACTCCACCTTCCAAACATGCCTGGCTTAAAATACACTTCTCATTCTACTTCCTTTGCCAGGTTGGAAAAGGCTGAACTGGAAGGATGAACGATGTGGGTTGTGTGAAGCTGCTGCAAAATAAAGACTTCAGCTCAACCCTCTCATTTCCTTCCATCTCAGAATTCACCCACACAGCACAAAGCTGCAGTCTAAGGCAAACAGCTCTTGATGACTGATCAAGACACATCACCCTCCTGCAGGGAGAAGGTTGAGAACAGCTCAGGAGATGATCCCATCCAGGACCTGCAGGATGCAGGGACACAGAATCTTCCAAGGCTGCCTCCAACAAACTCAGCTGACAGTTTGGGCACCCCCCAAAGGTTTTGGGGTTTATTTTGCCATGTCTGCATCATGTTTTGAAAAGTCTTCCCATATAAAACATTCCCCAGGAATATCAACGTGGACAAAGGGTTCCAGCTCTGTGTCAGCTGAGCTGGGCTGGGGAAGGAAATCAAATCATTTCACAGCCTTTCTGCCCAGCTCCAATTCCCTGACCCTGCATTCGACCCAGGCCTTTTTTACCTTGGCTGTTGTGGCTGTAGCTTCCCTTCTGAGACTGGTAGTACTGCTGGGAATGGCCATAGGAGCTTTGGTGCTGGTTGTAGCCTGACTTTTGGTCGTAGGAGCTCTGGTGGCCATAGCCTGACTGCTGGTCGTAGGAGCTCTGGTGGCCGTAGCCTGACTGCTGGTCATAGGAGCTGGACTGCTGGTCGTAGGAGTCTTGGTTCTGGCCATAGCTTGACTGCTGGTCATAAGAGCTTTGGTGCTGACCATAGTTGGACTTTTGTTCATAAGAGCCTCTTCCACTTCAAACAAACAGAATTTGTATTAATGCCAAAGATGTTCACAGCAGAGAGAGCAAAACAATGGTGGCAAAGGCAGCGCAGCGCCAGCGGCAAAGGCAGAACAGCGCCAGCGGCAAAGGCAGCGCGGGGCCAGCGGCAAAGGCGGCGCGGGGCCAGCGGCAAAGGCGGCGCGGCGCCAGCACCAAAGGCGGCGCGGGGCCAGCGGCAAAGGCGGCGCGGCGCCAGCACTTCTCAGGCTGTCACCTCCCAGGCACCACTGGCACAGCAGTATGAGAAGGGCAACCAAGCTGGGATAAGAGTCTGGAGAACAGGACTGGTGAGGAGCAGCTGAGGGAGTTGGGAGTTGTTTGGCCTGGAGAAAAGGAGGCTGAAGGTAGACCTCATTGCTCTCCACAGCTCCCTGAAAGGATAATACAGAGTGGGAGGTGCTGGTCTCTTCTATCATTCTAAGCTCCACTTCTAAACAAGCAGACTAGAAGCTCCACTTGAGCTTTCCCACTACTGTGAAGAGCATCCACTGGTTTGTCTTCCTTCCTTCCTTCCTTCCTTCCTTCCGTCCTTCCTTCCGTCCTTCCTCCCTCCCTCCCTTCCAGGATATGACAGCTGCAGTTTGGTGCCTGCCCTCTCCAAAACTGGTACAATTTAATTTCTCAGTTTCTCCTTTCTGGATGGGCAAACCTCTGAAAGAGGCCTTCTAGGATCTGAAAGGGGCCTACAAGAAGGCTGGGGAGGGACTATTGACAAAGTCTTGTAATGACAAGACAAGGAGGAATGGGTTTAAAGTGGCAGAGGGGAGACTGAAAGTGGATGTTAGGAGGAAGTTGTTTGCAGTGAGGGTGGTGAGACACTGGCACAGGTTGAAGGTGATGAAACACTGGCACAGGTCACCCAGGGAGGTTGTGGAGCACAGAAGCACAGAATGTGATCCAAGATCACATTCTGTGCTTCTGTGCTCCACAACCTCTCTGGAGGTGTTCAGGACCAGGCTGGATGAGGTCTTGAGTGACCTGTTCTAGTGGGAGGTGTTCCTGCCTATGAGGGTTGGAACTGGCTGAGCTTTGAGCTCCCTTCCAACCTAAACCATTCTGTGATTCTAAGTTTCCCTCCAGTTCCTCTCATTCATGGTCTCAATCAAACCCAATGTGTGGATGCTCTGTGGCACTGAGAGACTTGAGGCTGCTCAGTCTGGAGAAGACAAGGCTAAAAGAGGACCTTATGAATGTCTCCAGGTACCTCAAGGGTGGCTGTCAGGAGGATGGAGCCAGACTCCTTCCAGTGATGGGATGAAGAGCAATGGACTCAAACTCCATCACAGGAGTTCCACCTCAACATGAGGAAAAGCTTTTACTACTGTGAGGGTGGTGCTGGAGGCCTGAAGCAGGCTGCCCAGAAAGGTTGTGGAGTGTCCTTGTGTGGAGAGCTTCCAACCCCAGCTGGATGTGTTTCTGTGTGAGCTGCCCTGAGTGATTCTGCTTTGTGGGGGAGTTGGACTGGAGGATCTCTGGAAGTAGCTCTACCGTTCTGTGGCTCTGTGACCATTGCCTACTTCTGTAGCTTTGTACAGCTCTAATGATTGCCCACAAAAGAAAGCAGAGCAAAACTTTCCAGGTTCCTGCCTTCCATGGATGGGAAAGACACCTTCTGAGCTCACCTGTTTGAGATGGTTTGTTCCAACAGCTCCAAACCCAGGAACCGAGGGCAGGTTTGGTTAAGCCCAGATTCTTTTATCAGCTTGCAGAAGAAGAAACACAAACCCACTTGGACCTTGGACACCAGGAGTGAGGGTTTTGTGCATGATTGTGTTTAAAGAGGCCACGTGATGCTCACCACAGCCCTAAAGGCTGAGCAGTAACCTTGAGCTGTGTGCTGGGAGTTTGTGAATGAGGTCACTGAGGCGTCCTAGTGCCAAGTGGCCTCCCAAGCGCTTAAGGGAAGCGGAGCTGCATCTCCTAAGGTGCTCTCCAAGCTGTATCACTAATCCCTCTGAAACTGACTGGAGCACAACAGCACTTCCCAAGCAAACCCATCTGCAGCAGGGTGCAGGCAGGAACTGCAGGGGATGTGACAAGGTGGTGTGTGGAGAGCCCTGATGAGCTGCAGAAGGAAAAGAAATCTCTCAACTGGCAGCTAAGAGATTCACTGAGTCACAGAATGGGTTTGGGTTGGAATGGACCTGAAAGATTATCTAGTTCTAACCTCCCTGCCATGGGCAGGGACACCTCCCACTAGCTGAAGATGCTCAAGACCTCATCCTTGAATGCCTGCAGGCAGGAGGACATCCACAATCACCCTGGACAACCTGCAGGTTGTGGATCTCCTCCTCCCTGGAGATGTTCAGCACAAGGTTGGACAGGAAAAACTTCATTAAAGCCTCATGCAACCTCACCTTGAACATCTCCAGGCAGGAGGCAGCCACAACCTCCCTGGGCAACCTGTGCCAGTGCACCCCCATGCTCACTGTCAAGAGTTTCTTCCTCATCTCCACTCTCACTCTCCCCTCTCCCAGCTCAAAGCCATTGTCCCTCATCCTGGCCCTCCCAGCCTTTGTCAAATCTCCCTCCCCAGCTCTCCTGCAGCCCTTTCAAGCACTGGAAGACCTCGGTAAGATCTCCCCTGAGCCTTTTTCCCCCCAGGCTAAACAGCCTCAACTTCACTTCCCCTACTTGCAGAGCAGAGAACTTGGGAAGAGTTCTTCCCTTACCTCCTGTTCTTTCAGGCATTAAAACTGCCTGAGGAATGTGGATGTTCAGATGTTTGTCCTGTTTAGCAGTGATAGGAGGTTTCATAGAATCCTAGAATCAGTCAGGGTTGGAAACACCTCCAGGGATCTGGCCCCAAACACCTCCCTGCAGGGGCAACCCATTCCAGCCTCTCACCACTCTCATGCTCAGCAAATTCCTCCTCACCTCCAGCCTCAATCTCCTCACCTCCAGCTTTGCTCCACTCCTCCCAGTCCTGGCACTCCCTCAGAGCCTGAAAAGTCCCTCCCCAGCTTTTTTGTAGCCCCCTTCAGATCCTGGAAAGCCACCAGAAGGTCCCCTGGGAGCCTCCTCTTCTGCAGCCTGCACAGCCCCAACTCTCTCAGCCTGTCCTCACAGCAGAGCTGCTGCAGCCCTCTCAGCATCCTCGGTGCCCTTCTCTGCACACCTCCAGCATCTCCACATCCCTCTTGTCCCAGGGGCTCCAGCACTGGATGCACTACTCCAGGTGGGCTCTCAGCAGAGCACAGCAGAGGGGCACAATCCCCTCCCTGGCCCTGCTGCCCACACTGCTCCTGCTGCAGCCCAGCCTCTGCTTGCCTTTCTGCCCTGCAAGTGCACACTGCTGCCTCATCTTCAGCTTCTCCTCCACCAGCACCCCCAAGTCCCTCTCCTCAGGGCTGCTTTCCAGCCAATCCCTGCCCAGCCTGCATTGGTGCTTGGCATTGCCTCCACTCAGCTGCAGGACCTTGCCCTTGGTCTTGCTGCATTCTTGTTCTTACAGCTCCAGTTAAGGACATGCAACCACCAGGCAGTACTACAGGGATACTCTGACCATGGAGTTCCTTACCCTCTGGAGGAGCCTTTATGCTGCCCATGACTGCCATAAGACTGCTGGTTGTAGGAGCTCTGATTCTGATTCTCATAACCAGAGTCATCGTCGTAGCCTTGGGAGTCTTGTCCATAGCCTGCAAAAAATTGGGGGAGAGGACTCTTCAGTTAACTACTCACCTTGCCAGGGCTGCCACTGAATGTACCAAGCTTGCCAAACCTGTTTGGTTCTGCCCATAGCTCCCGTGGTAGCCTCCATAGCTCTGTCCGTAGGAGGAGTTGTCTCCGCTCTGCCCATAGCCAGAGTAGCCCTGCAAATCCAACAGCCTGCTCAGACCAAAGGGAAGCCTCCACAGCAGGAACAACTTTCCCTCTGCAAGGCACAACTGCAACCAAAACAG
Organism: Psilopogon haemacephalus; assembly: GCA_013396835.1. Taxonomy (NCBI): domain Eukaryota; kingdom Metazoa; phylum Chordata; class Aves; order Piciformes; family Megalaimidae; genus Psilopogon; species Psilopogon haemacephalus. The sequence continues at coordinate 29,237 of VWZI01005584.1, forward strand.
CTGAGCATGGACTTCTCCTGGCCCAGAGTGGTGAGCCAGGAACACACTCAGGGCACATCTGCGATGCCCCACAAGGGGCAGGGCTGGGGACAGTCTGGGCAAGAACTACTTCAATGACCTGGGATGAAGGCACAGAGTGGAGCCACAGGCAGTTTGCTGCTGGTCTCAAACTGGGAGCAGTAGATGACAGCCCTCAGGCCCTGCTGCCTACCAGCCAGACCTGAGTAGGCTGCAGAGTTGGGCAGAGGGAACCTCATGAAGGTCATCGAATGGATTAGGTTGGAAGGGAGCTCAAAGCTCAGCCAGTTCCAACCCTCCTGGGCCACAGGCAGGGACACCTCCAACTAGAACAGGTCACTCAAGGCCTCATCCAACCTGGCCTTAGATTCATAGAATGGTTTAGGTTGGAAGGGAGCTCAAAGCTCAGACAGTTCCAACCCCCCTGTGCCACAGGCAGGGAAACCTCCCACTAGAACAGGTCACTCAAGGCCTCATCCAACCTGGCCTTAGAATCATAGAATGGTTTAGGTTGGAAGGGAGCTCAAAGCTCAGCCAGGTCCAACCCCCCTGTGCCACAGGCAGGGAAACCTCCCACTAGAACAGGTCACTCAAAGCCTCATCCAACCTGGTCCTGAACACCTCCCTGGGCAACTTGTGCCAGTCTCTCACCACCCTCACTGCTAAGAACTTCCACCCAACATCCAGTTTCAATCTCCCCTCTGCCAGTTTAAACCCATTCCTCCTTGTCCTGTCATCCTGGCCTTGAACACCTCCAGGTCACCAAGAATAAGCGCAGGGTGCTGGTCCCAGGGAGGAACAACCTCTCCCCCTCAACTCTCTTCACCATGAGAGTGGTGAGAGCCTGAAGTGGGTTGCCCAGGGGGGTGGTTGGGGCCAAATCCCTGGAGGTGTTTGCAGCCAGGCTGGCAGAGGCTGTGGGCAGCCTGCTCTAGGGTAGGGTGTCCCTGGGCATGGCAGGGGGCTTGGAATTGACTGATCCCTGTGGTCCCTTCCAACCCTGACTGATTCTAGGATTCCTGCATCAAGACCTGCTCGGAAGCAGCCCCAAGGAGCAGGAGCTGGGAGTGCAGGGGTAAAAAGTTCACATGAGGCAGCAATGTGCCCTGGGGTGGGGGTATGAGTAAGTGTGGTGGTCCTGGAGTGCATGAAGAGGGTGGACAGCACCATGGGGGAGGTTCTCTTCCTCCAGTGAGGCCAGATCTGGAGTGCTGGGTTCAGCTCTGGGCTCCCCAGCTGCAGAGAGACAACTGCTGGAGAGAGCCCAGGGCAGGCTGCAAAGCTGCTGAGGAGCCTGGAGCAGCTCTGGCAGGAGCAAAGGCTGAGAGCCCTGGGGCTGAGAGCCTGCAGGAGAGCAGCCCCAGAGGGCAGCTGAGCAATGCTCAGCAAGAGCTGAAGGAGCTGTGGGGGGCAAGAGCCTGGGGCCAGACTCTGCTGAGTGGTGCCCAGGGCCAGGCCAAGGGGCAGCAGCAAGGGGCAGAAAGTGTCAGGCAGGAGGCTGCATGTGAAGAGGAGGAGAAAGTTGTTTTGTTGTGAGGGTGCTGGAGGCCTGGAGCAGGCTGCCCAGAGAGGTTGTGCAGTGTCCTTGTGTGGAGAGCTTCCAACCCCCCCTGGGCATTGTGCTGCTGGGCAAGCTGCTGTGGGTGCCCTGCTGTAGGAGTGGGATTGGGTTGGATGACCTCCAGAGGTCCCTTCCAACCCCACCCTGCTGCAGTCAGGTGAAGAACAGGAGGAGGTTTCACCTTACCTGTGTCTGCCCAGAGCTCTGACTGCTCTGACCGCCATAGGATGAGTAGCTGCAAGAGAAAAAAAAAAAAACACATTTAGGAAATGCTTACAGGAGCCTCCACAAGGGTTGGGAACTAAAGGGATCTCTGCTGCTCCTTTTGAGTTTCTTTTCACTCCTAAATAGTTGTTTAATCCTAATCCTGCCCCTCAGGTCTGGTACTCCACCCCTCAAGCAGCTCAGGGCTGTCAGAAGAGCTTGGGTTTATTTCTGCTCTCTTTCAAGGGTGACTTTAAAGGTCCGTGGAAGTTGAGCTTCCTGCAATTGGACAGATTCTTCCGACTGACAGGAAGCTTTCTGGGGTGTTTCAGGATGTTCTAACGAGTTAATATTGTTTTGGTCACTTAGTGCCAATTTGGTTTATTTCTCAGCAAGAGAGTCAGCATCCAAAATCACACTGCCTTTGTGCTTCTTCACTATCCTGCCACTTGAATCCTCCAGGAACTGCCAGCAGAAGCCTGTGCTGCCACTTGAGCCCCGAGGATGCTGAGAGGGCTGCAGCACCTCTGCTGTGAGCACAGCCTGAAAGAGTTGGGGCTGTGCAGGCTGCAGAAGAGGAGGCTCCCAGGGGACCTTCTGGTGGCTTTCCAGGATCTGAAGGGGGCTACAAAAAAGCTGGGGAGGGACTTTTCAGGCTCTGAGGGAGTGCCAGGACAGGGGGGAATGGAGCAAAGCTGGAGGTGAGGAGATTGAGGCTGGAGGTGAGGAGGAAGTTGTTGAGCATGAGAGTGGTGAGAGGCTGGAATGGGTTGCCCCTGCAGGGTGGTGTTTGGGGCCAGATCCCTGGAGGTGTTTTTGGCCAGGCTGGCAGAGGCTGTGGGCAGCCTGCTCTAGGGTAGGGTGTCCCTGGGCATGGCAGGGGGGTTTGAACTGGATAATCTTTAAGGTCCCTTTTAACTCTGACTGATTCTATGATTCTAACCTGGGCTAGTGAGAGGTGTCCCTGGGCATGGCAGGGGGGTTGGAACTGGCTGATCCTTGTGGTCCCTTCCAACCCTGACTGATTCTATCATCTAGGGTAGGGTGTCCATGCCCGTGGCAGGGGGGTTGGCACTGGATGATCTTTAAGGTCCCTTCCAACCCATCCCATTCTATGAATCTCTGCACTCACACTGGCAGCAGCTCAGCCTCACACACTGCTGCACCCACAGAAACTTCTGCTTTTTGTTAGCACAGGCAGCTCTAGGTGTGGTTTGGATCCTGCCATAAAGGAAGGATTAAAATACAGCCACACAGAGTCCTCCCCTCCCCCAAAATGCAGCTGTTTTGTGAGCTGGCTTTGAAATGTCACAGTTCTGAACAGTTATTTGTAACAGGTTTGGATTTTAAAAGCTCCTTCCAAGGAGAAAATAAAATTGAAACTGAACTTTTACATCTGTGTGGCCTTCAATGAGAGAAGAGCAGATTTAAATTGGATTCAGGACTAAGTTCTGCACCAGGAGGCTGCTGGGACACTGCAACAGCTTGTTCAGGGAGGATGTTGAAGCTCCAGGCCTGGAGATAATCAAGAATAGGCTGGACAAGGTCCTGAGCAACCTGCTCTAGTGGAGGATGTCCCTGCTGAGTGCAGGGAGGGTTGGACTGGATAAGCTTTGCTCCCTGGACAACCCATTCCAGGCTCTCACCACTCTCATGCTGAACAACTTCCTCCTCACATCCAGTCTGAATCTCCCCAACTCCAGCTTTGGCTTCCCAGCCAACCCCTTATATGATTCCATGATCATAGCTTGTCAGGTGAAAAATCACTCTGTGATTTCTTTCTTTACTCCAGAGATACTCTGAATGTGGAGCCCTTTACCCTCCTTTCTCTGGACAAGGCTCTAAGCAACCTGCTCTAGTGGAGGATGTCCCTGCTGAGTGCAGGGGATTGGACTGGATGAGCTTTGGAGGTCCCTTCCCAGCCAACCCATTCTGTGATTCTATGATCATAGCTTGTCAGATGAAAAACCACTCACTGATTTAATTTTTTTTTACTCTAGAAATACTCTGAATGTGGAGTTTCTTAACCTCCTTTCTCTGGACAAGGCTCTGAGCAACCTGCTCTAGTGGAGGATGTCCCTGCTGAGTGCAGGGGATTGGACTGGATGAGCTTTGGAGGTCCCTTCCCAGCCAACCCATTCTGTGATTCTATGATCATAGCTTGTCAGATGAAAAAAATCCCTCAGTGAGTTTTTTTCTTTACTCCAGAGATGCTCTGAATGTGGAGTTCCTTACCCTCTGGAAGTCCCTTCCTCCCTGCTGACTACAGGGGGGTTGGACTGGATGAGCTTTGGAGGTCCCTTCCCAGCCAACCCATTCTGTGATTCTATGATCATAGCTTGTCAGATGAAAAAAATCCCTCAGTGAGTTTTTTTCTTTACTCCAGAGATGCTCTGAATGTGGAGTTCCTTACCCTCTGGAAGTCCCTTCCTCCCTGCTGACTACAGGGGGGTTGGACTGGATGAGCTTTGGAGGTCCCTTCCCAGCCAACCCATTCTGTGATTCTATGATCATAGCTTGTCAGATGAAAAAAATCCCTCAGTGAGTTTTTTTCTTTACTCCAGAGATGCTCTGAATGTGGAGTTCCTTACCCTCTGGAAGTCCCTTCCTCCCTGCTGACTACAGGGGGGTTGGACTGGATGAGCTTTGGAGGTCCCTTCCCAGCCAACCCATTCTGTGATTCTATGATCATAGCTTGTCAGATGAAAAAAATCCCTCAGTGAGTTTTTTTCTTTACTCCAGAGATGCTCTGAATGTGGAGTTCCTTACCCTCTGGAAGTCCCTTCCTCCCTGCTGACTACAGGGGGGTTGGACTGGATGAGCTTTGGAGGTCCCTTCCAAGCCAACCCATTCTGTGATTCTATGATCATAGCTTGTCAGATGAAAAATCACTCAGTGATTTTAGTTTTCTTTACTCCAGAGATGCTCTGAATGTGTTGTTCCTTACCCTCTGGAGAACTCTTTCTCTGGACAAACCTCTGAGCAGCCTGCCCTAATGGAGGATGTCCCTGCTGAGTGCAGAGGGGTTGGACTGGATGAGCTTTGGAGGTCTCTTCCCAGCCAACCCATTCTGTGATTCCATGATCATAGCTTGCCAGATGAAAAACCACTCACTGATTTAATTTTCTTTACTCCAGAGATACTGTGAATGTGGAGTTCCTTACCCTCTGAAGGTCCCTTGTTCCCTGCTGACTACAGGGGGGTTGGACTGGATGAGCTTTGGAGGTCTCTTCCCAGCCAACACATTCTGTAATTCTATGATCATAGCTTGTCAGATGAAAAAAATCACTCTGATTTTTTTCTTTACTCCAAAGATACTCTGAATGTGGAGTTCCTTACCCTCTGGAGAACTCTTTCTCTGGACAAGGCCCTGAGCAACCTGCTCTAGTGGAGGATGTCCCTGCTGGAAGTGTCCTGTAGAGTCAGGACCCTTCCAAAGCTCTCACTATTCTAAGCTGTCACTCCCACTCAAACCTTGTTGCCTTCAGGACCAAACATTTCCCCTCCTGGTTTAGAAGACATCCAAACCTTTCAGCACTTCATCATTCCCCAAGATTCCAACCCCCATGCTGGGAACCCTAAATGCTCTTTTTTTTTTTTTTTTTT
>VWZI01005584.1:43346-59672 GCA_013396835.1 Psilopogon haemacephalus
CAGAACAGATGTGGCGTCAGAGGCAGAGCTGTTAGCTTGTGACTGTCTCAGTGCCATTCTGGAGAGCACAGCACAGATCCCTCGGCAGGAGCAGAGCTGTGAGCTTGTCACTGTCTCAGTGCCATCCTGGAGAGCACAGCACAGATCCCTCGGCAGGCACAGAGCTGTGAGCTTGTCACTGTCTCAGTGCCATTCTCCGTTTATGAGAACCCCTCAGTCCCAGAGGAATGCAAAGGCACTTGGGGCTCCACCTCCCCCCAAACCTGCCCTGCCCAGCCCCTGGCTACGGAGCATTGTTTGGCATTTGCACTAATCCCCGAGGCAGCCTTTGTGAGAAGGCTCATGTTGCTGCACACCCAGGAGGCATAACGACTCAGGAGAGGACATCGCAGCTGGAAGAAACTAAGTTTTTCAAAGAGAAACAAAAGGGCTGAGAGCTCCAATTCTCCATGCTATTATTTTTTTTTTAATTAATAATTTTAGTTGCTGCTTGTTTGTGGGTGCCATAGACAGAGGCATTGGAAGTTCCATGTGAACCTGAGGAGGAATTTTTTCCCTGTGAGGTTGACAGAGCCCTGGAAGAGGCTGCCCAGAGGGGTTGTGGAGTCTCCCTCTCTGGAGATACTCAAGAACCATCTGGATTTGTCTTGTGTGATCTGCTCTAGGTGATCCTGCTCTGCCAGGGGGCTGGACCAGATGATCTCTGGAGGTCCCTTTCAGCCCCTGACATGTACAATTGCTTCCTGCCATGAGCAGGGACACCTCCCACCAGCACAGGTTGCTCAGGGTGTTGTGGACGTCCTCCTCCCTGGAGATGTTCAACATCAGGTTGGACAGGAAGAACTTCATCAAGGCCTCATCCAGCCTCACCTTGAACACCTCCAGGGAGGGGACATCCACAACCTTCCTGGGCAACCTGTGCCAGCGTCTCCTGATCCTCATTGTCAAGATTTTCTGCCTCATCTCCACTCTCACTTTCCCCTCTCCCAGCTCAAAGCCATTGTCCCTCATCCTGTCACTCCCAGCCCTTGTCCAAAGTCTCTCTCCAGCTCTCCTGCAGCCCTTTCAGGTATTGGAAACCTGCTCTAAAGTCTCCTTGCAGCTTTCTCTTCTTCAGACTGAACATCTCCAACTCTGATTATCTTTGTGGCCTCCTCTGAACCAGCTTCAACAGTTCTGTGTCCTCCTTGTGTTTGGGGCCCCAAGCTGGATGTAGTACCCCAGGTGAGGTCTCACCAGAGCAAAGAGTTTCTTTCTCATCTCCACTCTCAGTCTCCCCTCTCCCAGCTGAAAGCTCAACGACAGCCACAACCTCTGCTCACTGCTAGGTGCTTCCCACACCCTGGCAGCAAAGCCTCTATTTCTACCTGCTTCTCTTGGTGGGTTTTTTTTTGGTTGTTGTTTGTTTTGGTTTGGTTTTGGTTTTTGTTTTTGTTTCTGTGTGCCACTCTCCTCACACTGAGGCATTCTGGGGCAAGGGGCTCCCGTGCTCCCTCCATCTGCCACCCCTCTTTGAGTCATGATGTGTTAGAATCATAGAATCAGTCAGAGTTGGAAGGGACCACAAAGATCAGCCAGTCCCAACCCCCCTGCCATGCCCAGGGACACCCTACCCTAGAGCAGGCTGCCCACAGCCTCTGCCAGCCTGGCCAAAAACACCTCCAGGGATCTGGCCCCAAACACCTCCCTGCAGGGGCAACCCATTCCAGCCTCTCACCACTCTCATGCTCGACAACTTCCTCCTCACCTCCAGCCTCAATCTCCCCACCTCCAGCTTTGCTCCATTTCCCTTAGTCCTGTCACTCCCTCACAGCCTCAAAAGTCCCTCCCCAGCATTTTTGGAGCCCACTTCAGATGCTGGAAGGCCACCAGAAGGTGACCTGGGAGGCTCCTCTTCTGCAGCCTGCACAGCCCCAACTCTTTCAGGCTGTGCTCACAGCAGAGGTGCTGCAGCCCTCCTGGTCACCACTCTCACGGTGCAGAACTTCCTCACCACCTCCAATCTCACTCTCCCCACCTCCAGCTTTGCTCCACACCGCTTCTGTCTGTCACACCCGGGGGGCAACACTTGGTCCTTCTGAGCAGCCTAACCCTGGGGGGCGGCCAGGGGTGTCCGAGGCCTTCTCCTGCTTCCCTCCCTCCTCCCGCCTGGGCTGGACTGTGCAGGGGGCTGGGACGAGCCCAGCCTCGGGGAGGCAGAGGCTGTGGGCAGCCTGCTCTAGGGTAGAGTGTCTCTGGGCATGGCAGGGGGGTTGGAACTGGCTGATCCTTGTGGTCACTTCCAACCCTGACTGATTCTCGGATTCTAAACCTGCTCTGGTGCAGCTCGAGGCCATTCCCTCTTGTTCTGTCACTAAGTAGCTGTGAGAAGAGACCAGCACCTCCTACTCTGTATTATCCTTTCAGGGAGCTGTAGAGAGCAATGAGGTCAACATTTCTCTTGAATTGAGGGGTCCAGAACTGAACACAGATCAGGATCCTCCTTCTCTTCTCTGGAGGTGTTTTTGGCCAGGCTGGCAGAGGCTGTGGGCAGCCTGCTCTAGGGTAGGGTGTCCCTGGGCATGGCAGGGGGGTTGGGACTGGCTGCTCCTTGTGGTCCCTTCCAACCCTGACTGATTCTAGGATTCATTGATTCTACGATTCTTTGATTCTATGATCTAGGGTAGGGCGTCCCTGGGCATGGCAGGGGGGTTGGGACTGCCTGCTCCTCGTGGTCCCTTCCAACCCTGACTGATCCTGTCACTCTAACACCCATCTCAGCCCCCCCTACATCGAGGTGCTTCCCTCTCAGCCCTCATCTCTGGCCGCGCACCCCACAGAGAGCAGGGGACCTGCCAGCCACAGCTCACAGCTCACAGCTCACTTCTCTCCCCGGGTAGATTGTTCGCTTCTGGAAAAGGGAGGCTGGGGAGGGGCAGGGAAAGAAAGAACAACAAAGGTAAGAGGCGGCCCCGGGCCCGCTGGCGCCCGTCTCCATGGCAACGGCGCCGCCGCAGCGCCTCGCGTTGCCATGGCAACCGCCCAGGCCTTCCGGCGGGGGCCGGAAGCGAGCGCCCGGCGGCGGCGGCAGGAGCATGGCGGCGGGACTGAGGCGCCCGCCCGCCGCTACCGCCCTCACCCTGCTGCTCTCCATCGCCGTCTCCGCGCCCGGGCTGCTGCGGGCTCCGGCCGCCGCCTCCTCGCTGCGGGACGCTGCCCTGCGTGCGGGGGAAGGTGAGCGGAGGGTTGGGGGGGAGCCCGTCGGGACCCTCCGGCACCCTCCGGCACCCTCGGTCTCTCCCCACCCCGGCAGATCCCCGCTTCGGGCCTCTCTCCGCTCCCGCACCGAGCTTTAGCTTCGCCGCCGCTCTTCAGGTCTCCCCCGCGACCCTCCTCTCAGTGCCCTGGATGAGCTCTTTGTGTCCCTTCTACGTGGGCTGTGATCCTGTGTGGGTCCCAGAGCCCTGGCACAGGCTGCCCGGAGAGGTTGTGGAGTCTCCTTCTCTGGAGACTCTCAAGGCCTGTCTGGATGTGTTCCGAGCTAGCTTGGATGCTCCTGCTCTGGCAGGGGGGAGTTAGACTCGATGAGCTCTGTGTCCCTTGTAAGTAGTCTGTGATCCTGTGTGGGTCCCAGAGCAGTGGCACAGGCTGCCCGGAGAGGTTGTGGAGTCTCCTTGTGTGGAGCCTTTGCAGGCTCTGTCTGGATGTGTTGCTGTGTGCCGTGAGCTAGCTTGGATGCTCCTGCTCTGGCAGGGGGGTAGTTCCAACTGATCTCTTTGGCTCCTTTCCAACCCCTGACATCCTGCGAGCCTGTGTGATCCTGTGAGAATCCTCTCCCTGTGCTGCTGCTCCTACTCCTCTCAGTGCAGCCCAGCACAGGAGCTGCATCATTTCCCCTCTGAGCACAGATCAATTCTTCTGTCCCTTCAGCTCCCTGCTCCTCCTCCTCCTCCTCCACTCCAGCGCCTCCTTGCAGTGTGCTCCCGGCGGGGGTCGGTGCTGCCTGACCGTGCTGCTGTGCTCAGTTCACAGGCTGCTCACCTACACCTTGCTCTACGAGGACCTTCCCTCGCTGGCCTGCGGCGCTGTCCTCATCTGGTACTTCTCTGGCAGCTTTGAGAGGAGCGTGGGCACGGTGAGGCACTGCTTCCTCACCAGCGCCTTCGCCCTCCTCACCGCCCTCCTCCACCTCGCCCTCCAGACCTTCCTCTCCAGGCTGTGGGAGGTGGAGGATGCCAAAGGGTTCATGCCTGTGGCCTTTGCAACCCTGGGGGTGTCCACCAGCCGCTCGCCCATGAGGAGGTCTCTGCTCTTTGGGCTCCGTGTGCCGGTGGCGCTGGTGCCCTGGGTCCTGCTCTGCCTGGCCTGCTTTGTGCCCAGCTCTTCTCTCCTGGGTAACCTGTGTGGGCTCCTCATTGGGGCACTCTGTATCCTTCCCTGCACAAAACAGACTGGAGTGGGGCGGCAGAATCCTGGAAGGGTTTGGGTTGGAAGGGACCTTAAAGCTCCTCCAGTTCCAACCTCCCTTCTGTCCAGTTCTGGGCACCCCCAGTTCAAGGGCAGGGAGATGCTGGAGAGAGGGTCCAGGGCAGAGCCACAAAGATGGCACAGGTTGCTCAGGGAGGTTGTGAATCAAAGACAGGGAGGGTGAAGAGACACTGGCACAGGTTGAGGATGAGGAGACACTGGAACAGGCTGCCCAGGGAGGTTGTGAATCAAAGGGAGGGTGGTGAGACACTGGCACAAGTTGAGGGTAGTGAGATACTGGCACAGGTTGAGGGTAGTGAGACACTGGCACAGGTTGAGGGTAGTGAGACACTGGCACAGGTTGCCCAGGGAGGTTGTGAATCAAAGACAGGGAGGGTGAGGAGATACTGGCACAGGTTGAGGAGACATCGGCACAGGCTGCCCAGGGAGGTTGTGAATCAAAGGGAGGGTGGTGAGAAACTGGCACAGGTTGAGGATAGTGAGACACTGGCACAAGTTTGAGGGTGGTGAGACCCTGGCACAGGTTGCCCAGGGAGGTTGTCTAGTACTGAATCATAGAATGGTTTAGGTTGGATGGGACATCAAAGATCATCCAGTTCCAACCCCCCTGTGCCATAGGCAGCGACACCTCCCACTAAAACAGGTTGCTCAAGGCCTCATCCAGCCTGGTCCTGAGCACCTCCAGGGAGGTTGTGATCTTTGATCACATTCTGTGCTTCTGTGCTCCACAACCTCCCTGGGCAACCTGTGCCAGTGTCTTATCACCCTCACTGCAAAGAATTTCCTCCTCACATCCAGTTTCAATCTCCCCTCTGCCACTTCAAACCCATTCCTCCTCCTCCTCCTCCTCTCATCACCAGACCTTGTCAATAGTCCCTCCCCAGCCCTCCTGTAGCCCCCTTCAGATATTGGAAGGCCACTCCAAGGTCTCCTGGCAGCCTTCTCCAGGCTGCAGAGCCACAACTTCCTCAGCCTGCCCTCACAGCAGAGCTGCTGCAGCCCTCTCAGCTGCATCTTGGTGGCCTCCTCTGCACTGGCTCCACCACTTGCATGTGCTGCTTGTGCTGGGGGCTGCAGAGCTGCAGACAGTGCTGCAGGTGGGGTGTGAGGAGAGCAGAGCCAAGGGGCACAATCCCCTCCCTTGCCCTGCTGCCCACAGCTGCTCTTGCTGCAGCCCAGCACATGGCTGCTGTCTGGGCTGCACTCACACTGCAGCCTCATCTCGAGCTTTTCACCACCCCAGACCCCCAGGTCCTGTTCCTCAGGGCTGCTCTCAGCCATTCCCCACCCAGCCTGGAGTTGTGCTTGGGATTGCACCTACCCAGGTGCAGGATCTTACACTTGGCCTTGTTGAATGTTCTGAGTTTGGCCTGGGCACAGCTCTGCAGCATGTGCAGGTCCCTCTGGGTGGATCCCTGCCCTCTAACAAGTGCCACACAGCTTGGTGCCAGCTGCAGACTTGCTGAGGGTGCTCTGGGATGCTGGTTCATGAGAGGGAGGATGTGCTCTGGGTGCCACTGCAGGGTCATGATGGCTTTTATGCCAATGGTGTTTCCTGGGCTCTTCCTCTCACCAGCTTTGCCTCATCCCAGCCCAGTTTGTTTGTCACCTCCTGCTTCTACTTCCCCCCCTTAACACATGCAGAGGACACAAAGTTGAGAAGGGAGATGGTCTTGTGAAGGTGGTGCTGGGGAGACCAGGGAGAAGGAAGGGGTTTGTGGCTGGGGGGGACACACTGTGTGTGGCTGTGTTAGAGATGAGTTTGCTTCCTGTGTAGCCCTTAATGTGCTGGTGTCCTCAGATGGCCTTGGCTACTGCTCCTGCTTGGATTTCTCAGAGCCAGTGGCCTCCAAGTTGGACCAGATGTTGCCTTTCAGCCTGCTGAGGAGGATACCAGGGCTGAGCTACATCCCAGGCTCCTTGGCAGAGAGGAGAGCCTTTGAAAGCTGCAAGTAAGTACAGGAGCTGCTGGGCAATGTGCTGCAGGGGAGCTTTGAGAGCTGAGTGGAGGCATAAATTGCCTTTAGAAGCTGTCACTCTGCTGGCCTGGGTGTCAGGGGGCAGCACAGTGGCTCTGACACACCAGCACACATGGACTCAGTCAGTGAAAGCTAAGCTGAGCTGAAACATCTACTGCAAGGGTGTGAAGGGATCACAGCTCAGCTGCCAGGAACCTCGGGCTGCCCAGTTCTGCCCTAACACTGGGGCCAATAGCATTTGGCTTGAGTGGCTCCCCAGGGCGTGAGCTTTATCATCACCTCTATGGCTCCCTGCCCCACCTCTCCTCCCAGGAATGCTGTGAAGTGAGTTGAGTCCAACTCTCTGCAGGAGCAGAGCTCTGGCAATTGAAGATGTCACTTGCAAAGCTCAGTGCAGCATCAGGGTAAGGTTGTGTTAGCCAAAAGAAGCCCTGAGGCCCATGGCTGATGTTCAGGATGATGTCTGTCACAAGCCAGGAGAACAGGAAATGTAGGTCAGGTCTGGGGGGTTTTCCTCCAGTTCTAAGATGCAGTTTCAGTTTCCCAGAGGAAACTGGCACTTGGCTTGAGTGGCTCCCCAGGGCCTGAGCTTTATCATCACCTCCATGGCTCCCTGCCCCACCTCTCCTCCCAGGAATGCTGTGAAGTGAGTTGAGTCCAACTCTCTGCAGGAGCAGAGCTCTGGCAATTGAAGATGTCACTTGCAAAGCTCAGTGCAGCATCAGGGTAAAGTTGCTTTAGCCAAATGAAACCCTGAGGCCCGTGGCTGATGTTCAAGATGATGTCTGTCACAAGCCAGGAGAACAGGAAATGTAGGTCAGATTTGGGTTTGGGGTTTTTTCCTCCTGTTCTAAGATGCAGCCAGTCCCAACCCCCCTGCCATGCCCAGGGACACCCTACCCTAGAGCAGGCTGCCCACAGCCTCTGCCAGCCTGGCCAAAAACACCTCCAGGGATCTGGCCACAAACACCTCCCTGCAGGGGCAACCCATTCCAGCCTCTCACCACTCTCATGCTCAACAACTTCCTCCTCACCCCCAGCCTCAATCTCCTCACCTCCAGCTTTGCTCCATTTCCCCAGTTCTGGCACTCCCTGACACCCTAAAAAGTCCCTCCCCAGCTTTTTTGTAGCACACTTCAGATCCTGGAAGGCCACCAGAAGGTCCCCTGGGAGCCTCCTCTTCTGCAGCCTGCACAGCCCCAACTCTTTCAGGCTGTGCTCACAGCAGAGCTGCTGCAGCCCTCTCAGCATCCTCGGGGCCCTTCTCTGCACACCTCCAGCATCTCCACATCCCTCTTGTCCCAGGGGCTCCAGCACTGGATGCACTACTCCAGGTGGGCTCTCAGCAGAGCACAGCAGAGGGGCAGAATCACCTCCCTGTCCCTGCTGCCCACACTGCTCCTGCTGCAGCCCAGCCTCTGCTTGCCTTTCTGCCCTGCAAGTGCACACTGCTGCCTCATCTTCAGCTTCTCCTCCACCAGCACCCCCAAGTCCCTCTCCTCAGGGCTGCTCTCCAGCCACTCACTGCCCAGCCTGCATTGGTGCTTGGCATTGCCTCTACTCAGCTGCAGGACCTTGCCCTTGGCCTTGTTGAACCTTCCCCATCACAAAAGGCAGGGGAAAAGTGGAACATGTTTGGACAAGCCAGGACAAGTTCAAGCCTATTTAGACCCAGCAAGGTGGCACCAGGAGGCACAGGGTGCCACAAAGAGGTTTTTACACACATATTTGCCTGGCAAGCAGGGTGTGGGAAGATGCTTCTAGGATCTTTCCACGTCTGCAGCTGAATTTGCATGACTCTGCCTCAGGCAGGAGTTCTCTGGGTGCTAAGATTTTGATTCTCCTTCCCAAGTAAGAGCTCTCTCTGCTTTGTGCCTCTAACACATTTCCATCAGATGTCAGGTGTCAAGCTGCCACCAAACGTTTGGACAGGCTACAACCCTCTGGCCACAAAAAAAAGGCCCAACCCAAACAAGCAAACAAACAAAACTCAAACCCAAGCCCACATCCCAAAAACAAGCCCAAAAAATCCAAGCCCAACCACCCCCATCAAGAGCTGCTGCTGGGAGTGTGGTGGTGAAGGCCTTGGGTGGCAGGACTGAGCTCAGTGATCTTCAGCAGTGCTCAAGTCCCAGGGGCTTTGGCTTCCAGGCAGATTGCCTCTGTCTTGGTGTTTTGGGCAGGCTGTGTCCTGGCTTCTGTTTCTAGCCCATTCATAGCACCTCAGAGTTGGTGCAGTTGGAAAATTCCTCAAAGCTCATCCAGTCCAACCTCTCTCTACAGGACAAAGTTGCTGAGAGGGGGAACTTAGGAGAACAAAAGCAGTACTGAAAGTGACTGGAGAATGCAAAACGTTTTGGGTCTTCTGCCCCCTCTTGCTTCCCTGCTGTGAATTATAGAATCAACCACAAAGCTGCACAAGACCTGTGAGATCATAGAATCAGTCAGGGTTGGAAGGGACCACAAGGATCAGCCAGTCCCAACCCCCCTGCCATGCCCAGGGACACCCTACCCTAGAGCAGGCTGCCCACAGCCTCTGCCAGCCTGGCTCCCAGGTCACCTTCTGGTGGCCTTCCAGGATCTGAAGTGGGCTCCAAAAAAGCTGGGGAGGGACTTTTGAGGCTGTCAGGGAGTGACAGGACTAGGGGAGATGGAGAAAAGCTGGAGGTGGGGAGATTGAGGCTGGAGGTGAAGAGGAAGTTGTTGAGCATGAGAGTGGTGAGAGGCTGGAATGGGTTGCCCCTGCAGGGAGGTGTTTGTGGCCAGATCCCTGGAGGTGTTTTTGGCCAGGCTGGCAGAGGCTGTGGGCAGCCTGCTCTAGGGTAGGGTGTCCCTGGGCATGGCAGGGGGGTTGGGACTGGCTGATCCTTGTGGTTCCTTCCAACCCTGACTGATTCTAGGATTCTATGAAATCTGCCCCTGGGGCTCTTCCAGCAGGAATTGGGCAAGGTCAGTTGTGAGCTCAGTGTAACCTTTCTCTTTTCTCCCTGCCCAGGCTTATGGCCACGCCCGGCACTTACCCCACCCAGAGCTATCACTGCTCCTCGCCTCGGGCTCTTCCTGCTTCCCAGATGCACGTCCCGGGATACAGCCCTGCCGTGGGGCAAGAGGCATCTCAGCAGGCCCACGCTGCAGGACACAGCCTTGCTACAGGACACAGCCTGGCTGCAGGGCACAGCCTTGCTGCAGGGCACAGCCTTGCTGCAGGGCACAGCCTGGCTGTAGGGCACAGCCTGGCTGCAGGGCACAGCCTGGGCAGTGCTGGAGCCCTGCCTGGGCAGTGGTTCCCTCCCCAGCAGTGCCTGTGCCCACCTCAGCCACAGCCACCCGCAGGCCTGGGCCTCCTGGCTGTGCCCCAGCAGGTGTCAGGGTGTCCAGCAGCCACAGGGGCTTCTGTGGCAGCAGGAGTGGCCAAAGTCCAGCTGTACTGACCCTGCAGAAAGCAGTGAGGCTCTCACCCTGTGGTGGGACCGTTCTCTGGTGCTGGACTCCAGCAGCTGCTCCATTGCTTCCCCAGCAAAGAGGGATCAGGAAAAAGGAGAAGATAGAACCAAAGAATCACTGAACTGTTTCTGTTGGAAGAGACCTCCAGGACCAGCCAGTCCAACCTTCAACCCAGCCCCACCATGGCCACTAAACCCTGTCTCCAGATGTCATGGCCACAGGTTTCTTGCACAACTCCAGGGATGAGGACTCCACCCCCTCCCTGGGCAGCCTCTTCCAATCCCTCACCACTCTTGCAGGAGAGAAATCTTTCCTCATCTCCAACCTGAACCTTCCCTGGCACAATTCCAAGCCAGACACTCATGGGGTGAGAAGAAAATGGATTTAAGGAAATAGCCAAACTGATCCCAAGCTGAAGAGTACAAAGAAAGCCAAATAAATGTCCAGGGCTGGCTCTCAGCAGCACTGACAGCCAGGTCACATTGCACTCTGGGTGGAGGCTTCACTGCTGCAGCCAGCACCTCACAGAGCCCCAGCAGAGCAGAACTTGGAGATATCCAGTCCAGCCCCATTGCTAAAGGAGAAAATGGATTAACTTCTGACATGGCAGTGCCATCCAGAGACCTCTCTGCCCTCAGACAGAGGCCTCTGCTCTCACCATGCCTGCTCTGCTCCATGCAGGCTCCCTGCAGGCTCCCTGCTCTGGGTGGCCTCACCCTGCAGGTGAGTTGCTGGGCTGCTGGGGAGGGAAGGAAACCCCAAGGCTTCCTCACCTCATCAGCCTCAGCCTGAGCAGCCACATCAGTGCTGGCTGTGGAACAGGATGCTCACTGCACACAGCAGGCAAAGCCTCCTCAGGGTGATAACCCAGGGCTGGCTCTCAGCAGCACTGACAGCCAGGTCACATTTCACTGGGTGGAGGCTTCACTGCTGCAGCCAGCACCTCACAGAGCCCCAGCAGAGCAGGGCTTGGAAGGGACCTCTGGAGATCATCCAGCCCAGCCCCACTGCTAGAGAAGAGAATGGATTTAAAGAAACAGCCAAACTGATCCCAACCTGAAGTATACAAAGAAAGCCAAATAAATGTGCAGTGGTCATGAGAAGGAGGAGAGCAGAGTGGGGAGTGAGCCCCTCCAGGGGTGTGCAGCAGCAGAACCTCCTGTCCTCAGAAAATCTCACAGAGCCCCAGCAGGGTGGGGCTGGAAGGGACCTCTGCAGATCCTCTACTTCAAGCCCACTCCCAAAGCAGGGCACCCACTCTGCTTGTCACTGCCTGCACTGGGATAGGAGCCATTGACAGCCACTCCTTGGGTGCAGCCATCAAGGTAGTTCTGTATCCATCTGGTGCTCCACCCATCCTGCTGGGTCATTGCAGAGTGACAGGAGGCTGGGAGCAAACACTGGGAGCTGAGCTCAGCTGAGCTGCCCTTTCTCTAAGACACCTCTGTGCTCAGGGAGTCCAGGAGAAACTCCTTCAGGGGTTTTTTTTCTGAACATATTTGCCAACTCTTGTCTCCATTGAGTCCACCAAAATCAGCAGTTCTCTGTCTCAGGGGACCTTCTTGTGGCCCTTCCAACCCTATGATTCTATGAAAGCCCTGGAGATGTTGTGGTGAGGGCCAGGGCTCAGTTGTGCCCTGACAGTGCTGGCTTCAGGGACAAGACGAAATGGCCTGAAGCTTTGCTAGGGGAGGTTTAGTTTGGCCACGAGGAACAATTTCTTCCTCCAAAGGGTTGTCAAGGCTTGGCCCGGGCTGCCCAGGGCAGTGGTGGAGTCCCCATCCCTGGAGAGTGGTTTCAAAGGAAGTTGTTGAGCATGAGAGTGGTGAGAGGCTGGAATGGGTTGCCCCTGCAGGGAGGTGTTTGTGGCCAGATCCCTGGAGGTGTTTTTGGCCAGGCTGGCAGAGGCTGTGGGCAGCCTGCTCTAGGGTAGGGTGTCCCTGGGCATGGCAGGGGGGCTGGGACTGGCTGATCCTTGTGGTCCCTTCCAACCCTGACTCATTCTAGGATTCTATGAAAGCCCAGGAGATGTGGTGCTGAGGGCCAGGGTTCAGTGGTGCCCTGGCAGTGCTGGGCTCAGGGACAAGGGGAAAAGGCCTCAAGTTTGGCCAGGGGTGGCTTATGTTGGCCATGAGGAACAATTTCTTCCTTCAAAGGGTTGTCAAGGCTTGGCCCAGGCTGCCCAGGGCTATGATGGAGTCCCCATCCCTGGAAAGAGCTTTCAAAGCCCAGGAGATGTGGTGCTGAGAGGCAGGGCTCAGTGGTGCCTTGGCAGTGCTGGGCTCAGGGTTGGACTGGATGATCTGAAAGGTTTCATTTTTTCCCAGCCAAAAGAGATCTGTGCTTTGTCTCCCTGGGGCTGAACTGCTGTGGCTGAATTCCTCTGTTCTGTGGCCTTCGGGCAGCTGTTTGCAAGGACAAAGATGACTTCTGGCAAGGTCTGGCCCCTGCCTTTCCTGCTGTTTCACAGCCAAATGCTGTCGTATAAATCAGCTCAGGACCTTCAGCACCTCCAGCAGTGGAATCCCAATCAGGTCCCAGGTCCCCAGGGCTGGTGGCAAACTCACAACTCCTTGCCTAGGGAAGGGAAGTTGCAGGGAGGGAGGGAAGGGGTCAGGGCGAGACATTTGCAAAGGCGTCGGAGGCTGAAAAGAGGAATTCAGTTTGCCAAGGGGCGAGGTGAAACTCCTCAGCTCCTCGGGCTTTGGCCCTTAGCTGAGCTGGCAGCGAAGCTGCCGATCCCAGGCTGCAATAGCAGGACATTGCCTTGGAGGGGAGGCAGAGGTTCGCAGGTCCTAGAGGGAACAAAAAGGGCAGAGGAAAAAAAGGACAATAAATCCCTACCCTCCCCCTGCTCCGAGAGATGTCTGCCTTGGGGAACGGCGTGTCCCTGGAGCTGTGTTATTTTGTGCTTTTGGTGTTTTCCAGCAAGGCTGACACTGCTCTGCAGGTCAGGATGAGTGCAGCTGTGCCTGAGGGTCCAGAAAGGTCTTAGAATGATAGAATGACAGAATCACAGAATGAGAGAATAATAGAATCAGTCAGGGTTGGAAGGGACTACAAGGATCAGCCAGTTCAAACCCCCCTGCCATGCCCAGGGACACCCTACCCTAGAGCAGGCTGCCCACAGCCTCTGCCAGCCTGGCCAAAAACACCTCCAGGGATCTGGCCCCAAACACCTCCCTGCAGGGGCAACCCATTCCAGCCTCTCACCACTCTCATGCTCAACAACTTCCTCCTCACCTCCAGCCTCAATCTCCCCACCTCCAGCTTTGCTCCATTCCCCCCAGTCCTGTCACTCCCTGACAGCCTCAAAAGTCCCTTCCCAGCTTTTTTGTAGCCCCCTTCAGATCCTGGAAGGCCACCAGAAGGTCCCCTGGGAGCCTCCCCTTCTCCAGGCTGCACAGCCCCAATTCTTTCAGGCTGTCCTCACAGCAGAGCTGCTGCAGCCCTCTGAGCATCCTTGGGGCCCTTCTCTGCACNCACACTGCTGCCTCATCTTCAGCTTCTCCTCCACCAGCACCCCCAAGTCCCTCTCCTCAGGGCTGCTCTCCAGCCACTCACTGCCCAGCCTGCATTGGTGCTTGGCATTGCCTCCACCGAGCTGCAGGACCTTGCCCTTGGCCTTGTTGAACCTCCTGAGGTTGCCTTGTGCCCACCTCTGCAGCCTGTGCAGCTCCCTCTGGATGCCATCCCTGCCCTCCAGCCTGGCTGCTGCACCACACAGCTTGGGGTGCTCAGCAAACTTGTTGAGGCTGCACTCAATGCCTCTGCCCATGGCACCCACAGAGATGTTGAACAAGAGTGGGCCCAGGACTGATCCCTGAGGGACTCCACTTGTCTCTGATCTCCACTGGGACATGGACCCATTGTCAGCCCCTATTTGGGTGGAGTTCTTTATCCATCTGGTGCTCCACCCATCCTGTTGGGTCACTGCAGAGTGACAGGAGGCTGGGAGCAAGCACTGGGAGCTGAGCTGTTATTTCTCCTTCTCTAAGACACCTGTGTGCCCAGGGAGTCCAGGAGAAACTCTTGCACGTTTTTTTCTGAACATATTTGCCAAATCTTGTCTCCATTGAGCCCACCAAAATCAGCAGTTCCCTGTCTCTCAGCAACTGGGGAGCCCAGACCTGGACCCAGTGACTCCAGAAGTGGTCTCCCTAGGACAGAGTAGAGGTGGGATGGATGCTCTGGGCCGGGCTGGCTCCTTCCCTTCTGCTCTTCCACACCCTGTGGTGTGGGATAATGGTCAGGGGCACCTGGGGGAGCAGAAGCAACTCTGAGCTCCATCAGCAGCTCGGAGCAAGGACCTCAGTGTGGGGAAGCCTAACAGGATTCACTGATGCTGGAAGCAGAGTCTGGATTCACTTAGCTGTGGCAAAGCAGGCAGGGGAGGTTTGCAAGGCCAGGCTGGAGGAGGCCTTGAGCAGCTTGGGCTGGTGGGAGGTGTCCCTGCCCATGGCAGGGGGCTTGGAACTGGACTTTAAGGTCCCTCCCAACTGAAGCCATTCTGTGATTCTCCTGCCTCGGGTCCAGGTGAGCTGTGCAGGGGCCAGGTCAGTGCTGGGCACCACATCCAAGGCTGTCCCAGGGGATTCCAGTGTCTATGCCAGCACCATGAAGGCTCCAAGCTGAGCCCCAGGCTGTGGCAGGGGTGCAGGAGAGCTGCAGAGGTGTGAGCTCAGCCTGCCCTGTGTGGAGCTGAAGCACAACACAGCAGGGGGGTTCAGGCTGGGTTCTCTCAGGACCAGGATGGGCTGTGCCATAACTCCTGGGCACCCAGTGGGCTGGAGGTGACCCCAGAGCATGACCCAGCTCTGTCCTGCTGTCCCCTCAGGGCTGGCACAGGTGTGTCCTGGCCACTGTGATGTTTGACCTGCAGCCATTCACCCCATGGGGACAGTTACCAACCTGAGTTACCCTGAGGAGCTCCTGCAGGCTCCATCCCAGTGCCAGTGTGGTGCCAGCTCCGCACCCCTGAGCCCTTCTCTTTGGACCTCATGACGAAAGGAAGTGTCCCTGCAGCCCTGGGAATCACTGCCCCAGCACTGGTGCTTTGTGTGTCCCCCTGCACCCCTCCTGGGCCCTGGCTGGGCCAGCACAGACTTTGTACCTTCCCTGAAGGTTTTGTTGACTGAAGGCAGCGTCAACAGCACGATAGTGGCAGGACCATGACCTTGGACGTGCCAGCCCCACCTGGCCAAGGGAGGGCAACCAGCCCGGGGCTGACCCCACGAGTCATTGTAGAATCAGAGAACTGCTTCACTTGGAAGAGACCTCTGAGATCATCCAAGTCCAATCACTAAATCAGAAAACTGTTTCAGTTGGAAGAGACCTCTGAGATCATCCAAGTTCAACCACCACATCAGATAACTTCTTCAATTGGAAGAGACCTCTGAGATCATTCAAGTCCAACCACTAAATCAGAGAATCATTTCAGTTGGAAGAGACCTCTGAGGTCATCCAAGTACAAGCACCACATCAGAGAACTTTTTCAGTTGGAAGAGACCTCTGAGGTCATCCAAGTCCAACCACCAAATCAGAGAATCATTTCAGTTGGAAGAGACCTCTGAGGTCATCCAAGTACAACCACCAAATCAGAGAATCATTTCAGTTGGAAGAGACCTCTGAGGTCATCCAAGTCCAACCACCAGCCCAACACAGACACTAAACCCTGTCCCCAAGTGCCATGGCCACAGGTTTCTTGAAGACCCCCAGGGATGGAGACTCCACCACCTCCCTGGGCAGCCTGTTCTGATGCTGAGGGGCCCAGGGCCTGGCATGGGGCAGCTGTGGGGCTGCTCAGCAGAAGCTGAGCTGCACTGGGCTTGGTGGAGCTGTGACCCAGCTTCACAAAGCAAGCTGAGAGGTCCCCCTGTGCCCACAAGAGCTGTGCTGTATGAGATTTGGTTGTGAAACCTCTCCCTGGGACCAAGTAGGGCCAGAGCTGCTTGTGCAACTCCCCCATGGCAGCAGCAGGAGCAGTGTGAGGAAGGCCTCCTGGAAACATCTGCCTCATCTGGCTCCTGGCTGAAATCAGGAGCATTCACTCACTGCAGCCATAAGCTGGCCAAGAGAGCAGGCCAGGTCACCCAGGTCACCCAGGTGCCCCACTGCTGGCTGCCAGCCTCCATCCTGGGGATCTCCAGCCCACTGTGGGCACAGCTGGGGAGCCTGGCTCTGAGGGTCCTGGTCAGACAGAACCTGGGGACAAAGCTGCTTCGCATTCTGACCCCAAACCTGGCCCTACCTTGACACCAAGCCCAGACCCCACTGTGACCCCAAACCTGGCCCTGCTTTGACACCAAACCCAGACCCCACTGTGACCCCAAACCTGGCCCTGCTTTGACACCAAACCCAGACCCCACTGTGACCCCAAACCTCACCCTACTTTCACACCAAACCCAGACCCCACTATAACCCCCAACCTCACCAC
>VWZI01005584.1:61780-89046 GCA_013396835.1 Psilopogon haemacephalus
TCTGTGGTTGAGGGAAAGCTTGGCTTGGGGGTCCCCCTGTAGCTGATGGAGAGGGCAGAGCCTGTGGATCCCTGTGGTTGAGGGCGCAGGGCTTGGGGTCCCTCCGTGATGGTTGAGGAGTGGCTGAGCTCGGATGTCAGAGCCCTCTGTGATGGAGAGGAGGGGGCTGGCATCCCTTGAGGGGGTGCTGAGATGAGTGAGCCCCTGTGGTGTGTGTGGGAGGACTGGGGTGCTGGGGGGGCTGTTGTGAGTGGTCCCCCCTGTTGTATGGACAGAGGTTGATTTGAGGGAGGCTGGGGTGAGTAAAGCCCCCTGGTATGTGGGGCAGGGTCTGGTGGCACAGGGTCTCTTGCTAGTGGGGTAGCTGTTGTGCCAGGGTCCCATGTGTGTGAGCTAGTGTGATTGGGCTCCTCTGTTATTTGGGGCATGTGGGGGTGTGCCTCATCCTGCCTGAGTGCCCAGGGGCTGTGGGGGTAGCAAACACCCTGGCAGCAGGGTCCCCTTCTGTGGGGCTGAGGAAGGGGTGCAAGGCAGGGTGGGCAGCCTGGGGGAAGTGTGGGGGTGCTTCAGGTTGGTGCCTCCTCATCCCCACTTTGGTTCCACAGCACTGTGGCTGGTTAAAAGCCTTCAGTGAACTGATTTCCCTGCTTTTTGTAGGCTTCTGGGCTGTTGGGAGGCTCTTTGCCCCTGTCTTTTTGCTTTGGAGAGTGAGATCACTCCCTTAGGGACTGTGCTGGTTGACTGTTGTGCCAGGATCCCATGTGTGTGAGCTGGTGTGGTTTGGCTCCTGTGTTAGTTGGGGCATGTGGGGGTGTGCCTCATCCTGCCTGAGTGCCCAGGGGCTGTGGGGGTAGCAAATACCCTGTGGCAGCAGGATCCCTCTTTGTGGGGCTGAGGAAGGGGTGCAAGGCAGGGTGGGGAGCTTGGAAGGTGTGGGGATGCTTCAGAGTGGTGCCTCCTTGGTTCCACAGCACTGTGGAACTGATTTCCCTGGCTCTTCCCTGCCTGCTTCTCTTTGTAGGCTTCTGGGCTGTTGGGAGGCTCTTTGTCCCTGCTTTACCCGATGGAATTGCTTTGGAGAGTGAGGTTATTCCCTTAGGGAATGTTCTCGTTGAAGGAAATAGTGGAAAACCCCTTCTTGGGGAGCTGAAAAGCTGTCGGGGTGGAGACACCTGGGCTGCAGTGCTGGGAGTTACTCAGCAGCGTGGGATTGCTTCTTGGGAAGTTGTCTGCCTGACAGGAGTGAGCACTGCAGCTTGGGGTGTGCTTGGCTCTGCCAGTGTTGAGACCATAGGTTAGCCTGAGCTGGCTCTGGGTGAAAAGGAGTGATGCTTAGAGGGGTGGCAGGGAGAGGAGAGAGATCACTGAGGTCTTCTGCCTGCACTCAGGGAGTCCTGAAAGCTGGTTTGGGTTTGTACTTCTCCAGCTGTTTTAAAGCATCTCCCCAGCTGAGGAGCTGGAAAAGCCCAAGGAAGGTTGAAGTCTCTGATCTCACAGATTTAAGCAGGTTGGAGGGGGCTTTAGGATCATTGAGTCCAGCCTATCATCTAAGCCTTCTCATTAACTAAACCACAGCACCCAGTGCCTCATCCAATCCCCTCTCAGACACCTCCAGTCTCAGTTCTGAAGTGGAACAGTTTCAGTGTGGGTGGCAGTTGTAGCCCTTCTTTCACTTCCCAGGCTGTCCAGAGAAGGGCCATGAGAACGATCAGAGAGGCCTGGCAGCCCTGAAGGAAGGCTGAGAGAGCTGGGTTTGTTCAGCCCTCAGAAGGCTTAGGACAGACCTTATTGCCATGTGCCAGTGCATCAGCAGTGGCTACCAGCAGGATGCAGACTCCCTTTGCACAAGGAGTGCCATGGAAAAGGCAGGGGGTGATGGGGACGAGGGATTGCTGGGGAGATCCCCACTGGGCTACAGAAGAAAATGTTTCCCTATGAGAACAGTCAGAGATGGGAATCATCTCCCAAGGGCAGCAGGGTGTTGCCCTACCCTGGGCAGTGTGAAGGCTCAGCCTGCCAGGGGGCTGGGCCAGCTCCTTGCAGCTCTGCTCTCACCTCCAAAGCTTGGTCCTGGGGGTCCCTTCCAACCTGGCACTCTGTGCTTGCACAGTGCTCGGTGTGGATCCTGGTGAGGAGCTGTGTGCTGCAGTGCATTGAGTGGGGTGCACTGTGCACACATCCTTGCACAGTGCTTGGTGTGGATCCTGGTGAGGAGCTGTGTGCTGCAGTGCATTGAGTGGGGTGCACTGTGCACACATCCTTGCACAGTGCTTGGTGTGGATCCTGGTGAGGAGCTGTGTGCTGCAGTGCATGAGTCTGGTGCACTGTGCACACATCCTTGCACAGTGCTTGGTGTGGATCCTGGTGAGGAGCTGTGTGCTGCAGTGCATGAGTCTGGTGCACTGTGCACACATCCTTGCACAGTGCTTGGTGTGGATCCTGGTGAGGAGTTGTGTGCTGCAGTGCATTGAGTAGGGTGCACTGTGCACACATCCCTCTGGGGCCCTCTTCCAGCATTCCTTGCTGGCAGTGCTGCTTTCCTCACCCAGCTGAGTCGTGGCAGAAGCAGCTCCTGGAGCTGTGGCCGGGCTGTGAGCCCGTTAGATCTTAGCCTCCTCCTGGGGCTGTTGTGACACAGCCACCAAAACGTGGCTGTGAGCAATCTCCACGAGCTGCTCTGCACACACACACAGAGCAAAACAACAGGTTTCACCTGCTGCAGAGGAGGAAATGGGAGTTCTCTCTCTCCTAGAGGGCCTGATGTTGTCCCAGGAGAGCTCTCAGGCTTTCCTTCAGATGTGTCTTGTGCTGGCTGGTGGCACTCAAACAGGGTGTGCTTGACACAGGGTGATTCCAGGAGTCCTCTGTGGAGCTCCTGGATGTGATGGTGCATGAGGTGTACATTTGCAAACAGCTCTGCCCCAGTATAGTGGCACTGGTGAGGCCACACCTCACATGCTGGGGTCTGTTTTTGAGCCCTCACTCCAAGGAGGACATTGAGGGGCTGGAGCAGGTCCAGAGAAGGGCTGTGAAGCTGGGGAAGGGGCTGGAGGGAACAGGGCTGGGGGGAGCAGCTGAGGAACCTGGAGTTGTTCACTCTGAAGGGAGACCTCATTGTTCTCTACAGCTCCCTGAAAAGAGGCTGGAGCCAGGTGGGAGTTGGTCTCTTATCCCAAGAAATGAGCAATAGGATAAGAGGGAATGGCCTCAAGTTTTGCCAGGCCTTGAGGCACAATTTCTTCCCTAAAAGGGTTGTCAAGACCTGGCCTGGACTGCCCAGGGAGGCAGTGGAGTCCCCATCCCTGGAGGGTGTTCAAAGGCATGGAGCTGTGGTGCTGAGGGCCAGGGTTCAGTGGTGCCCTTGGCAGTCCTGAGTGCACAATTTCTTCTCTAAAAGGGTGGTCAAGACCTGGCCTGGGCTGCTCAGGGAGGCAGTGGAGTCCCCATCCCCGGAGGGGGTTCAAAGGCATGGAGCTGTGGTGCTGAGGGCCAGGGTTCAGTGGTGCCCTTGGCAGTGCTGAGTTCAGGGTCGGACTCGCTCTGAAAGGTCTCTTCCAACGGAAGCAATTCGATGATAGCTGCACTAAAGCTGACACAGCTGAGTGCTTTCTCTTAATCTTCTAGTGTGAAAGCCTTGGAAAGTGAGGAGGGGAGTGGGCAGGAAGGAGCAGGAGGCTGTCACTCAGCAGGGCTTCACCCTGGGTTAACGAGTCCTGTTCTGATTGAGACACTAAACCCTCCTGCTTTGTCATCACTTTGCCTGCTGTTCAATCAGTAACCTTTGGGGTGGTGTCTTTTGAGTAGCTGGGGTTGGGCAGGGTAAGTGCCTCCTCCAACTTCTCTTTTGTCTCTTTCAGTGCAGCTGGAGGAGCTCAACAGGGCCACAGGACCTTGCCTGGCCTGGAGGGAGGCTTTCCCTGCTGCTCGCCACTCTTGGTGCTGGAGCTCTCAGGCCCCATCAGCACTTGCTTGCAGAGCCATAGGTGCAAGGTAACCTCTTTCTTCTGAGCCTGGCAGCTTGTGGAGCACCTGTGGGTGTGCAGCTGGGTTTGGGGAGGGAGGCTGAGTGCCCAGGAGCTGGCAGTGAAGGTTTCCTTAGCCAGCTCACCCACAGCTGTGTCTGGACTTTACTTTCTCCTTTGCTCGCTGCTGCCACCGAGATAACAAAGGACTAAGGAAAAGGCTTCCCTGCCCTCTGTCCTGTCTGTCCCTCTGGTCTGAAACCTACCCACCTGGCAGTCACCTCTGGTGGCACTGACCTTTGTTCTGCTTCCTCACGTGGGCTCTGCTGCCTCTCAAAACACAGCTCCTGGACTTTACATAAGTTGCTTTCCCAACGCCTGGCTGGATCAGTGTGGGCTGGTTATGGTATCCAGGCTCTCCCTGGGCTGAGTCACAGTCCCTGCACTGGCAGGTGCACCTCTGCAAGCCAGCCCTGGGCTTTCAGTCTGAAATTTCATCTATGAGAACAAATAATTACAGAGTGCTCCTAATCTCCTGCTGCTTCTCCCCGAGTAAACATTCCAAACAATTGTGTGCCCTTGGTCTCCCACGGAACCCAGAAAGAAGGGAGGAGAAGCACCTGGATCCCTGGAGGCTTCTCTAGGGCAATGAACCCAAAGAGTGGGGGGTGGAAAGGTTGGGTGAGGTTGTTTACTGTGCAGAACAGGAGGCTGAGGACCTCATTGGTCCCTACAACTCCCTGAAAGGAGGGAGGCTGTGGTGAGGTGGAGCCTAGGCTCTTCTCCTGGGTAACACATGAGGGGACAAGAGGAAATGGCCTCAAGTTGTGCCAGAGGAGGTTTAGGTTGGACATCAGAAGAAACCTCTTCACCAAAAGGGCCATAGTTGGTGAAGTGCCCATCCCTGGAAGGGTTTAAAAGACACTTGGATGAGGAGCTGAGGGCTGTGGTCTAACAGATGTTACCACCACCAACCTGTACACAAGTGAGGGGACAAGAGGAAACGGCCTCAAGTTGTGCCAGAGGAGGTTTAGGTTGGACATCAGAAGAAACTTCTTCACCAAAAGGGCCATAGTTGGTGAAGTGCCCATCCCTGGAAGGGATTTAAAGACGCTTGGATGAGGAGCTTAGGGCTGTGGTCTAACAGATGTGTACAGGTTGGTGATGGGGTATGGCTGGACTCAATGATCTTAAGGTCTTTCCCATCCAGGTGATTCTGTGCCCCAAGTTGGCAGATCCCTGCAGTGTTGTTGCTGAGTTAGCAGCCACTTCTGTGCTCCCTCCTAAGGAATAACCCTAGGACTGTGGCTAACTTTTCTGTTCTTGCTGTGTGGAGTGAGAGATGAGGAGGTTAGGAAATGAAGCTGAGCTTGGACTTTCCTCCCTGGCTCTGGCAGTGCTGGGAAGGGTTAGTAAAGCTTTGGTAACCAGCGTGGGGAGTTGGTAGGACTCTTTGTGATGCTGACAAGTAGGCCAGATCTTGCTGCACGGCTCCTTGTGAAATGCATTCTCTTGCCTTGCTTTCCTGGGTCGTGGCTGGCATCTCTCCTAACTCCAGGCTTTGGAGATTGATTAAAAAGCCTGCAAGGGTTGTGCAAGGCCTGGTTGTGCAACAGGGCTGGATGCAGAACTGAGCTCGCCTCATCAGGGGCAGGAAAACTTCTGGGTCAAGTGTCCTTGAGCTCCCCAGTTCAAGTGAGTCAGGGAACTGCTGGAGGGTGTCCAACAGAGGCTGTGAGGATGCTGAGGGGACTGCAGTGTCTGAGAAGGAAAGGCTGAGAGCCTTGGGGCTGTTTAGTCTGGAGAAGAGCAGCCTGAGAGGGGATCTTAATGTTTATTATTCTCTGAAAGGTGGGAGGCAAGGAGAAGGGGCCAGGCTCTTACAGAGGGTCCTGTGATAGGACAAGAGAGATTCAGACTGGATGTGAGGAGGAAGTTGTTCACCATGAAAGTGGTGAGGCCCTGGAATGGGTTGCCCAGGAGGGGTTTTGGGGCCACTTCCTGGAGATGTTTTTGGCCAGGCTGGCAGAGGCTGTGGGCAGCCTGCTCTAGGGTAGGGTGTCCCTGGGCATGGCAGGGGGGTTTGGAACTGGCTGATCCTTCTGGTCCCTTCCAACCCTGACTGATTCTAGGATTCTAAGAGGCAACAGGCATAAACTGGAAGCCAAGAGGTTCCATCTGAAGAGGAGGAGAAACTTTTGGGTGTGAGGATGCTGGAGCCCTGGTGCAGGCTGCCCAGAGAGGTTGTGGAGTCTCCTCTGGAAACTTTCAAAATCCATCTGGAGACATTGCTGTGTGGCCTGCCCTGGGTGGTCCTGCTTGGCAGGGGGCCTGGACTCCAACTCTGGAGATCCCTTCTGACCCCTACCCTTCTGTGATCCTCTGTTCATGTTGACTTGGGTGGGGGTGTGAAGCTGGAGAGCTGCAGTCTTCACCACTCAGGGTCAGCCTTTCAGCCTGTGACCCTGCCTTGTCCCTTTCTCACACAAGAGTGTCCACTTTGGCACTTTGCTGGTTTGATGTGGCCTCTGCTGGTGGCAGGAGCTGTGAGTGGCTGCAGGGCCCTGGGCAGGGTCATTGCCTGCATTCCACAGGTGCTCAAGGAAGTGAGGCACAGCTCAGGTGGCTTTACCCAGGATGGTCACGGAAGGACTGCTCACATCTCTAGCAGGGCAGAGGTAAAGCCTGGCCCTGGGAGCAGGGCACAGCCCTTGCTGAGCTGCACACACTATAAGGATGGAACAGCAGCACTGCCTTCCCTTACAGCAACACAGGGGATGGGCTTGTGGTGCCTCAAGAGCTCTCAGAGGAAAGCTACCTTAGAAATACAAAATGTCTCTGCTCCATGCCAGCAGGCTTTGGTTTTCTGCAAGTAAATAAATCCCTTAAACAATCCTGCCTGGAGCTCTTCATGGCTCCTAGACCTTGCAGGGACCTCTAACCATGTGCCCCTCCTAGACCTTCTAGATCCCTGTGACCATGTGCCCCTTCTAGACCTTGCAGACTAGGGGGAATAGTAGCTGGAGGTAGGGAGATTGAGGCTGGAGGTGAGGAGGAAGTTGTTGAGCAGGAGAGTGGTGAGAGGCTGGAATGGGTTGCCCCTGCAGGGAGGTGTTTGTGGCCAGATCCCTGGAGGTGTTTTTGGCCAGGCTGGCAGAGGCTGTGGGCAGCCTGCTCTAGGGTAGGGTGTCCCTGGGCATGGCAGGGGGTTGGGACTGGCTGATCCTTGTGCTCCCTTCCAGCCCTGACTGATTCTATGGTTCTATACCTCTAACCATGTGCCCCTCCTAGACCTTGCAGATACCTTTAATCAGAGGCATGTGCCCCTGATGCTGTTCAAGCTGTGAGCTTCAAAGCAAACTTCTCAGAGGAACAGCATTGGAGGGTTTTCCTGGTGGAAGAGGTCACAGTCTGTTGCCACCAGCTGCCTCCCTAGAGAGGCTGCAGGCAGAGTCACACTGACCCTCAAACAAGGCAGGCAAGGGATGGGCAAACTGTTTGCCTGGGGTGAGGCTTGCTTGGAGGAGGGTAGCAGTCACTGAGCTTCCACCTGTGGCTGCCTTGGGAACAACACTTGAAGAGGAGGCTGCTGGAAAAAAATTCCATATTGGCCTCTTGAGCTTAAAACCTCTTCAGCAGGACCTGAGGCATGTAAGTCCACATGCCTGAGTGCCTTGCTCCTGAGAGCCTGCAGCACAGCCCAGTGAGCAGGCAGCTTGACTGAGTAGTGCCTGTGGCAAAAGAGGGGGGCCCTAAAACTCCTGCAGTCTTGTCCCAAGCCCCACATTGGGCTGCTTCTGGCTTTGACAAGGCTTAGCTGGGTGAAAAAATGGCTGCTGGTGGGGACTGAAGAGTGGTGGGGGTGGGAGTTAAGCCCAGTTGGCAGCTGGTCAACAGTGATGCTCCTCAGGGCTCGGTGCTGGGGCCAGTTCTCTTTAATCTCTCTGGCAGTAATCTGGGTGAGGGGATCCAGGCACCCTTAGTCAGTTTGCAGGTGACACCAAGCTGGGGAGCAGTGTTGATCTGCTTCACATGCCAAGGGTTGGGTCCTGCACCTGGGTCACAACAACCCCAGGAAGGCTCCAGGCAGATTGCCTGGAAGCTGCCCAGTGGAAAACTGATCTGGGGGTGCTGGCCAGCAGTGGCTGAAGATGAGCCAGCAGTGTGCCCAGGTGGCCAAGAAGGTCACCAGCATCCTGGCCTGGATCAGTAAAAATGTAGTGAGCAGGTCCAGGATGGGGATTGTCCTCCTGTACTGGGCAGTGGTGAGGCCACAGCTCACATACTGGGTTCAGTTTTGGGCTCCTCACACCAAGAAGGGCATCGAGGAGCTGGAGCAGGGCCAGAGAAGGGCACCAACACTGGGGAAGGGTTTGGAGAAGAGGGCTGGGGAGGAGCAGCTGAGGAACCTGGGCTTGTTTAGTGTGGAGAAGAGGAGTCTGAGGAGAGACCTCATTGCTCTCTATAGCTCCCTGAAAGAAGGTTGGAGCTCTTGTCCTGTTGCTTTTCCTTGGGAGAAGAGGAAAGGTCCTCAAAATTGCACCAGGGGAGGTTTAGATTGGACATGGAGCAGCTCTGCTGTGAGGACAGGCTGAGAGAGTTGGGGCTCTGCAGCCTGGAGAAGAGAAGGCTGCCAGGAGACCTTGGAGTGGCCTTCCAGAATCTGAAAGGGGCTCCAGGAGGGCTGAGGAGGGACTATTGACAAGGTCTGGTAATGACAGGACGAGGAGGAATGGGTTTGAACTGGCAGGGGGGAGATTGAAACTGGATGTTAGGAGTTAGTTGTTTGCAGTGAGGGTGCTGAGACACTGGCACAGGTTGCCCAGGGAGGTCGTGGAGCACAGAAGCACAGAATGTGATCTTGGATCACATTCTGTGCTTCTGTGCTCCACGACCTCCCTGGAGGTGTTCAGGACCAGGTTGGATGAGCCCTTGAGTGACCTGCTCTAGTATGAGGTGTCCCTGCCTGTGGCACAGGGGGGTTGGAACTGGCTGAGCTTTGAGCTCCCTTCCAACCTAAACCATTTTATGAGGATCAATTTCTTTCCCCAAAAGGTTGTCCAGAGCTGGCCCAGGCTGCCCAGGGCAGTGGTGCAGTGCCCATCCCTGGAGGGGTTGCAGAGTTGTGTAGATGTGGTGCTGAGGGTTTAGGAGTCCCCTGGCAGTGCTGGCTTCAAGGTCAAGACTCCAGGATTTGAAAGGTCTTTTCCATCCCTAACGATTCTGCAGTCTCTGAGTATCAGCAATGCTGAGACCTTTTGTTTCCACATTCAGCTGCTGCTTGGAGCTCATGTCCTGATCCTGTCCCTCCTTCCAGGAGGGTTAGTCAGCAGGAGGCTCACTTTACCTGCTCTTCTCAGGTTCTCTTTGTGCTCTGATCCTTGCCCTCCTGTGTTTCTGGGCCGGGAAGGAAGTTTGTCCAAGTGCCTAAGCCAGGGAGATGCCCACAAACTGGTTTGAAGCCTTTTGTCTGGTCAACTGAAGTGTGCAAATTCAGTACCTCTGGGTTGCTCCGAGGCATCTCAGCAGGTTGGAATTCATTTCTGTGTTGGGTAATGCTCCAAATCCTTTGCTTCTGTGTCCTGGGATTCTGCAGAGCTCCACCTCAGTGCACCCCCAGGGCAGGGCTGTTTCCTGCCTCGGTGAAACTCTTCCTCTCCCTGCTCCTCGCTGCTTTTTGCTTTTACAGCTGCTCTGCTGTCCTTGAAAGGGACCAGAAGCCAGCTCAGTGTGCCAGAGGCAGCTCAGCTCTGCTGCATTGCCAGCTCCTGCCCCAGTGCTCTGCACTCCACATCTCTCTCATCCCTAAAATAGAAGCTGTGCTGATGTCAGAGCTGCGTGTCAAGGTCTGCCTAGCAGAGACCTTGCTCACTGCCATTTGTTCTGCTTGACCAAAAACCAGCTTTGGGTTGGGTGTGTTTGTGTTGATGTGCTCGAGGTGCAGCTGCAGCCAAGTTCCTCCTTTAGACTGGGGGTTCTGAGGTGCTGGAAGCAGCAGGAGGCCTATGGGCAGTCACTTCTCCATCGTTGTGTGGCAGAGAGACTCTGCAGCTTTCCAATTACCTTTCCAAACTGGAAATTGTGGGACGTGCTGGTTTGTGTCTTTAAATACATGTTAAGAAGCTGATATGGAAGTGACTGCATCACCTGGGCAGAGGGAATCTCATTAAGGTCACCAAGGGCAAGGGCAGGGTCCTGGCCCTGGGCAGGAACAACCTCCTGCAGTAGCACAGCTGAGGGAGGAGCTGCTGGGGAGCAGCTGCAAGAAGCAGGAGCTGGGAACAAGTGCCCATGAGGCAGCAATGAGCCCTGAGGGGCAAGGAGGAAAATGGTGTCCTGGGGGGCACGAAGGAGAGGGTGGGCAGCAGGGTAAGGGAGGTTCTCATCCCTCTCTACTCTGCCCCAACAAGGGCACAGTTGCAGTGCTGGGTCCAGCTCTGGGCTCCCCAGCTGCAGAGAGACAGAGAACTGCTGGAGAGAGCCCAGGGGAGGCTGCAGAGCTGCTGAGGGGCCTGGAGCAGCTCTGGCAGGAGCAAAGGCTGAGAGCCCTGGGGCTGAGAGCCTGCAGGAGAGCAGCTCCAGAGGGCAGCTGAGCAATGCTCAGCAAGAGTTGAAGGAGCTGTGGGGGGCAAGAGCCTGGGGCCAGACTCTGCTGAGTGGTGCCCAGGGCCAGGCCAAGGGGCAGCAAGAGGCACAAAGTGTCAGGCAGGAGGCTGCATGTGAAGAGGAGGAGAAAGTTGTTTGTGGTGAGGGTGCTGGAGGCCTGGAGCAGGCTGCTCAGAGAGGCTGTGGCGTGTCCTTGTGTGGAGAGCTTCAAACCCCCCCTGAGCACTGTGCTGCTGGGCAAGCTGCTGTGGGTGCCCTGCTTTGAGAGTGGGCTTGGAGTAAAGGATCTGCAGAGCTCCCTTCCAACCCCACCCTGCTGGGGCTCTGTGAGGTTTTCTGAGGACAGGAGGTTCTACTGCTGCACACCCCTGGAGGGGCTCACTCCCCACTCTGCTCTCCTCCTTCTCATGACCACTGCACATTTATTTGGCTTTCTTTGTATACTTCAGGTTGGGATCAGTTTGGCTGTTTCCTTAAATCCATTCTCTTCTCTAGCAGTGGGGCTGGGCTGGATGATCTCCAGAGGTCCTTTCCAAGCCCTGCTCTGCTGGGGCTCTGTGAGGTGCTGGCTGCAGCAGTGAAGCTTCCACCCAGTGAAATGTGACCTGGCTGTCAGTGCTGCTGAGAGCCAGCCCTGGGTTATCACCCTGAGGAGGCTTTGCCTGCTGTGTGCAGTGAGCATCCTGTTCCAGCCAGCACTGATGTGGCTGCTCAGGCTGAGGCTGATGAGGTGAGGAAGCCTTGGGGTTTCCTTCCCTCCCCAGCAGCCCAGCAACTCACCTGCAGGGTGAGGCCACCCAGAGCAGGGAGCCTGCAGGGAGCCTGCATGGAGCAGAGCAGGCATGGTGAGAGCAGAGGCCTCTCTCTGAGGGCAGAGAGGTCTCTGGATGGCACTGCCATGGGAGAGGCTGATCTAGGGGCTGTGGAAGGCACTGTGAAAGAACCTGGAGCTGAGCAGCAGCTTCAGTGCTCTCCTGGTTTAGAGAGGACAACTTTTCCTGCCAGGTACTGGGGGCAAGGGAAAAGCTGATTTGAGACTTGCCAAGGCCAGTAACTGGCACAGGCTGATGCCAGCTGAATCCCTCCTGCTGGGCTGCATTCATACCTGAAGAGATGTGCTTTTGCCCCAGGTGTCTCTTGGCTTAGTCTGTCAGGCAGGAGGATTCAGAGGCCAGGCACAGCCATCCCCACTGCAGCCCTGCTCTGCTGCTGGCCCTTCCCCCTGGGCTGCTGCCTCTCATCCTGGCACCCATCTGTGCCCTGCCCATTTTGTGTTTTTAGTGGGTGAGAGAGACAAGCCCTGGGCTGGTCACAGGACTACCTTCCTCTTTGGCAGCAGACCTCTGCCCTCTTCCTTCTCATCTGTCACCACTTCTGGAGTGATGAGACCTTGCCACAGCCTCCTTTGCTGCTGCCATCTGTGTGAGCTCTTGAGGTGTGCTTTTCTTCTTCTCCTTTTCCCAGGTGCTTCTGTTGGGTTTGAAGTTTGGTTCTGTTTATTTCACTTCTTGCTTCTTCCAGCTTGGGCTGCAAAGAGAAAGGCTTCCACTGTGCTTTGGCTGCTCCTTTCCATGCTCTGTCTTCCCTTCTTTCCTGGAGCTGCCTTCCAAGGCTGTGCTGTGAAGCCACTGGAAATAACTGGTTTAGAACTCTGGAGCTAGTGAGGTTTGTTTTCTCAAGGCTGCTTCTTCTGGAGGCTGATCACATCTCTGATGTGTGTTTTGCCATGGTGCTGTGGAAGGGTGTGCAGCACAAGAGAAAAGATGAGCTTCAGGGCAGGCCAGGCCTGTGGTGAGGAAGGAGATCTGGTTGTGAGCAGCTCAGGAATTCAGGTTGGTACCTGGAAAGGTGTCATGAGGCTCAGTGGGCAAGGGTTGGGACAAGAGGATTGAGCCAGGCTGGGGAGCAGCCCTGTGGAGGAGGACTGGGAGTGCAAACTGGACAGGAGCCAGCACTGAGTGCTGCCAGCCCAGCCCCAGCCTGACCTGGGCTGAGCCCCAGCAGTGTGGGCAGCAGGGGCAGGGAGGGGATTCTGCTCCTCTGCTCTGCTCTTCTGAGACCTCCCCTGCAGTGCTGGGGCAGCTCTGGAGCCCTCAGCACAGCACAGGCAGGGACCTGCTGCAGCAGGAGCAGAGGAGGCCACAGCAGTGCTGGCAGGGCTGGAAGGGCTCTGCTGGGAACCAGGCTGGGAGAGTTGGGGGTGTGCAGCCTGGAGAGGAGGAGAAGGCTCCAGGGAGACCTTCTGGTGGCCTTGCAGGGCTGAAAGGGGAGATCAGGAAGCTGGGGACAGAGTTTTGGGCAGGACCTGTTGTGGCAGGCCAAGGTGGGGATGGTTTGGACTGGAAGAGAGTGGAGAGAAGGGAGAAATGTTTGTCCCTGAGGGTGGGGAGAGCCTGTGCCAGGCTGCCCAGAGAGGTGGGAGCTGCTCCATGGCTGGCAGCAGGGCCGCTCAGGGTGGTTGTGGCTGTGGGCAGCCTGCTCTGGCTGGGGCTGGCCCTGCTGAGTACAGGGGGTTGGGCTGCATGGCCTGGACAGGTCCCTTCCACCCAAAGCAGGCTGTGGATGTTGTCTCATGGTCCTGCAGCCACCCCCAGCAGCAGAACTGTGGCAGCTGCTTCCCTCAGTGCAGTAATGCCAGATGTGTGCTGAGGCAGGGACCCCAGGGTCATCATCTGCCCTGCCAAGGCAGCTCTGCCACCAGTGCCTCTCCTGGTGTGGCTCTGCAGGGCTTCTGCTGGGAGCCTGAGCTCAAGGAGGCTTCAGCTGGGAGGCTGAGCTGGGCAAATCCAGGCAGAAAGAACCAGCAGCAGGTCTGGCTGGGTGCTGCTGTCAGCTGTGGTGGGGACTGGCATGGATTCCCCTGTCTGAGAAGCCAGCAGCCACTTCTTGGGTGAGTGTCCTTGGTGGGGGTGAGGGCTGGCCCAGGGGAGCTCCTTCTTGGGTGAGTGTCCTTGGTGGGGGTCAGGACTGGCCCAGGGGAGCTCCTTCTTGGGTCAGTGTCCTTGGTGGGGGTGAGGGCTGGCCCAGGGGAGCTCCTTCTTGGGTCAGTGTCCTTGCTGGGTGTCAAGGCTGGCACAGGAGAGTTGGGCACTGCAGTGCCTGTGGCAGTGGTGCTGTGTGCTGAGCTGATGCCTGCAGCCAAGCTTTGGCTTCACACTGCCTGCCTAGTGACCCTGCTGGCATTCTGCTGAGGGCTGAGGAGCTTTGGCTGCCTGTGTCCTGCTGAGCTCCCTGCAAATGGTGCCTGGCCCTGCAGTGAGGATGGGAGGGAGAGTGCCAAATAGCACTGCAGGTGTTTAGAGAATCCCAGAATTGTATCATTGGTGAGGATGGGAAAGGTCTCTCAGAGGTCATCCAGTCCAACATCAACCCAGCACCACCATGGCCACAGCTTTCTTGAACATCTCCAGGGCTAGGGACTTCACCACCTCCCTGGGCAGCCTCTTCCAATCCCTGACAACTCTTGCAGCAAAGAAATTTTTCCTTATCTCCAACCTAACCTTTTCCTGACACAATTTCAGGCCAGTTCCTCTGCTCTTAGCACCTGAGACTAGGCAGAAGAGCCCAACTCCTCCCTGGCTCCAGCCTCCTCTCAGGCAGCTGTAGAGAGCAATGAGTCTCTGCTCAACCTTCTCTTCTCCAGGCTGAACCCCCCCCAGCTCCCTCTGCTGTTCCTCCCCAGCCTCTTCTCCAGCCTCTTCTCCAGTGTTTCCTATCCTGTCATTTCATCCTGTGCTTGTGTCCCTTTATCCCAGCACAGCTCTTTGTGTGGCAGAGCAGAGCTGCTGCCTGCAGCTCCTGCCTTTATCTGCAGCCTGTCTAAAGGCTGCTGCTGGGCTCCTCTCTGGTCCCAGGGGCATGGGAGATGGGAGTGCTGCCATGTGTCAGGGCAGGCAGGGTCCAGAGGGCACAGCAGGACTCGTGGGTGTGGAGGGAGCTGAGCTCAGGAGCTGCTTGGTGCTGCTCAGCCTGGCCATGGGGTGCTGGGAGGTGGGAGCAGTCAGCAGGCCTGGGCCCTGCTGGCTCAGCAGGTCCTCCTTCTCCTTCCCTCTCGTGTCAGCTGGGCTTGGACACTCATTTCTGGGGCAAGAGTCACAGGCTGCAGACCTGATCTGGGAGCACAGGAAGCCAAAGTGTCCTGAGATAGTATCATAGAATGCATGGGGTTGGGAAGGAACCCTCAAAGGTCAGCTTGTCCAACCCTCTGCAGTCAGCAGGGACACCTCCAACTGGAGCAGGCTGCTCAGGGCCCTGCCAGGTTTGGCTCTGAATGTCTCCAGGGCTGGAGTCTCCACCACTTACTTACCTGGGCAACCTGTTCCAGTGTCTCACCACTCTCACTGTGCAGAATTTACTCCTGATGTCTAACCTACACCTGCACTGCTCCAGTTGCAAACCATTGCCCTTGTCCTATCTCCACAGGTCCTTCTGAACAGTCCCTGCCCAGCCTGCCTGTAGGTCCCCTTCAGATACTGAAATGCAGCTCTAAGGTTTCCCTGAAGCTTTCTCTTCAGCAAGCTGAACAGCCCCAGGTCTCCCAGCCTGACCCCACAGGGGAGGTTCTCCAGCCTTCTGAGCATCTTGGTGGCCTCCTCTGGACCTGCTCCAGCAGTTCCATGTCCCATTACCATGGAGCCCTTCACCAAAGTTCCTGTATGTGGTCTCATCACTGGAGATGATCACAAAATCCTAGAATCAGTCAGGGTTGGAAGGATCCACAAGGATCAGCCAATTCCAACTCCCCTGCCATGCCCAGGGACACCCTACCCTAGAGCAGGCTGCCCAGACTCACTCATCACTCATCACCCCTCTTGCCTCCAGGGTTGGAGGGGCAGTGTGGAACCTTTGTAGAATCCCAGACTGGTTTGGGTGGAAGGGACCTGTCCAGGCCATCCAGTCCAACCCCTTGCACTCAGCAGGGACATCCCCAAGTGAAGCAGCCCCAAACAAGCTGACCTGGAAGGATTCCAGGGATGGAGCATCTCCCACCTGCTGATAGATACTGGGATTGCCCTGACCCAGCTGCATGAGTTTCACACAGCCTCCAGCTTGGCCAGGTCCCTCTAATGGCTCCTGCCCTGCTGGTGTCTCAGCTGCTCCACACAGCTTGCTCTCATCTGCAGCTTGTGCTGAGGAGAGGAGAGCAGGCCCAGGCTCTGGCCATGCAGCACAGCCTAAGCCTCCAGCAGTGGTGCTCTTCCCTCTGCCTGTGGGTGGCTCAGCTGCTCCTGCAGCTGCAGAGTTCTCCTTTGAAGTCCTGCAAAGCCTGAAGGTGGTGGTGAAGGCCAGGAGATAGCAGAGCCTCCTCCCCCCTGCATCTGCCCAGGCTGCATTCCTGGGAGCTTCCTTCTTGAGGGTGCCTCTCTCCAAGGCATCGCTGCTTGGGTGAGCAGACCACCTCTGGAGGCTTGGAAAAGCCAAGCCCCTGCAGCTGCTGCTTGTCTGCTTGCTCCAGAGGGTCTGCTGGTGTGGGCACAGCAATGCCTTGCTGCTTGGAGACACAGCTCTCCCCCTGCAGCTGAGCTATGCAGAAGGGCAGAGAGTCTGCTGGTGTAGACACAGCTCTCCCCTTGCAGCTGAGCTCTGCAGTCCTTGCCCTGTGTCAGGGCAGGTGGTGAAAATCCACACCTGAGCTAGCTGGAGCCCCCTGCAGCTGCTGCTTGTCTGCTTGCTCCAGAGGGTCTGCTGGTGTGGGCACAGCAATGATTTGCTGCTAGCAGACACAGCCCTCCCCTTGCAGCTGAGCTCAGCAGTTCTTGCCCTGTGTCAGGGTAGGTGGTAAAGATCCCTGTCTGAGCTACCTGGAGCCCCCTGCAGCTGCTGCTTGTCTCCTTGCTCCAGAGGGTCTGCTGGTGTGGGCACAGCAATGATTTGCTGCTGCAGACACAGCTCTGCTCTTGCAGCTGAGCTCAGCAGCCCTTGCCCTATGTCAGGGCAGGTGGTGAAGATCCACATCTGAGCTACCTGGAACTGGGCATGGGGGCAGGAGTTGCTGTTGGGCCAGCTGCACACAGCCTCTGTGTGTCCCATCTTGGGCTGGCTGCCACTCACCAAAGGCATGCTGAGCTTGAACCCTCAGCGCTGTGGTGGTTAGAGGGCTGCAGCACCTCTGCTGTGAGCACAGCCTGAAAGAGTTGGGGCTGTGCAGGATGGAGAAGAGGAGGCTCCCAGGTGACCTTCTTGTGGCCTTCCAGGATCTGCAGGGGGCTACAGAAAAGCTGGGGAGGGACTTTTGAGGCTGTCAGGGAGTGAGAGGACTGGGGGGAATGGAGCAAAGCTGGAGGCGGAGAGATTGAGGCTGGAGGTGAGGAGGAAGTTGCTGAGCATGAGAGTGGTGAGAGGCTGGAATGGGTTGCCCCTGCAGGGAGGTGTTTGTGGCCAGATCCCTGGAGGTGTTTTTTGCCAGGCTGGCAGAGGCTGTGGGCAGCCTGCTCTAGGGTAGGGTGTCCCTGGGCATGGCAGAGGGGCTGGAACTGGCTGATCTTTGTGGTCCCTTCGAACCCTGACTGATTCTATGATCATTCTAAGTTCTGCAGCAGGAGGCTGCTGGAACACTGCAGCAGGTTGCCCAGGGAGGTGTTTGAGGCCTCATCCCTGAAGATATTCAAGGTGAGGCTGGACAAGGCTGTGATCAAGCTGTTGTAGTCCCTTCCAACCCTGAGTGATTCTAGGATGTTGCTGTGCCCTGTGTTAGGAGGCTCTTCCTTGGGCTTGGTGCTCTGAGTGGTGCAGCTCCTGCCCTGACCCAGCTCAGTGTGGGCTCCTTCAGCCTCAGGGCTTCCTCTGAGCAAAGGTTTGTCCTTGCCTCACCTGCAGGGCTGGTCAAGAGGGTGAAGGAGGGACCATTGCTGAGGACAGACAGACTGACGTGGTCCTTGCTGCCCTGTAGCAGTGGCAGTGGCCACCCTGCTGTAGCCTGAGCTACAGGTGGCACCGGACCGACTGCACCCTGCAGTGTTGCAGATGTTTGTGCTCACAGCCTCCTGCCTGCCTCTGGGGGCAGCAGACGAGCTGGGGCTGGGCTGTGTGAGCAGCAGCTGAGGCTGCCTGGGGGACCAATCCCTAAACCAGCATCCCTCAGGGGTTCTGTGTCCTGAGACAGGAGAGAGCCCCCAAGAACTAAAGCCATGCGTGTAAGAGGGACACTTGCTGGCAGCTTTTGGCTGAGCCCCAGAGATGAGCTTGGGGGTAGCAGTGGGAAGGAGAAGAGTTTGCAATTAAAGCTGCTGGCTCCATCAGGAGGGAAGGCAAGAAATGAGCAACCACCCACCCCCCCCCCCCCCCCCAGTGCATTCCTTTGGCATCTGTTGCTGGGCCAGCTCCTTGGAATTGAATGGGGAGGAGAAGAAGTCCCTGCTGGGAGCTGTGCCTTGTTGGCAGCTGAGCTCTGCCTGTTGGAGGCTTTCACCAACAGTTTAGTCTACAGCTGCCCAAAAATAGCACCCAGCTCTTGTTTGGCACAGAGACCCAGTGGGGAAAAGCTGTCTGCAGGGAAGGGAGGACAGGGTGACCTGCCTGCTGGAGAGGAGTGGTCAACTTGCTCCTCTGCACTCACATCACTCACATTTTTCTTCCACCCCCCTCCCTCCCCTTGCTCAGTGTCATCCCTGGAAGCTCTGCAGTGGTGTTTTAGTGTCCTCCATAGCACAGGCACTCACCAAGCCCTGAATCAAACTTCTTGTGGGGTGCAGGAGTAGCCAGGTGGTGCCAGGTGATTGTTGCCAGGTGGTTGTGGACTTCTCCTTCCTGCACCTGGTGACCTGTGGCAGAGCATTTGGTGTGCTCTGGAGCTGGGATTTTCATTTTGGGGGCAGTGACAACAGGGGAAGGTTCTTGTAATGACAGGATGAGGCCACAGCTGGAATGCTGGGTCCAATTGTGGGCTCCCTGGTTCAAGGAGGATAGGAGAAGGTATAGCAAAAGGTGCTGAGGGGACTGGAACATCCCTGGGAAGGAAAGACTCAGGGTCCAGAGGAGGCCACAAAGATGCTGAGAGGGCTGCAGCAGCTCTGCTCTGAGGACAGGCTGAGAGAGTTGGGGCTCTGCAGCCTGCAGAAGGCTTCCAGGAGACTTTGGAGTGACCTTCCAGGATCTGAAGGAGGCTGCAGGAGGGCTGGGGAGGGAGTAGTGACAAGGTCTGGTGATGCTAGGATGAGGAGGGATGGGTTTGAAGTGTCAGAGGGGAGGTTGAAACTGGATGTGAGGAGGAAGTTGTTTGCAGTGAGGGTGCTGAGACAGTGGTACAGGTTGCCCAGGGAGGTTGTGGAGCACAGAAGCACCCAATGTGATCTTTGATCACATTGGGTGCTTCTGTGCTCCACAACCTCCCTGGAGGTGTCCAGGACCAGGCTGGATAAGGCCTTGAGTGACCTGTTCTAGCAGGAGGTGTCCCTGCCTGTGGCCCAGGGAGGTTGGAACTGGCTGAGCTTTGAGCTCCCTTCCAACCTAAACCATTCTGTGCTTTGCTGCAGACCTTTGCAGCACTCCTTCAGCATTGTCCCCTTCCCTTCTTCCTGCCTGCAGCAGCAGAACTTTTCAGCTGCTTTGAGTTCTCAGTCCAGGCACAGCTTGGAGTTTGCTGCTCCTCTTTGAGCCCCCAGCAGAGCTGCCTGAGAGCTCTTCCCCAGCAGGCACAGCTCTGCTGCAGAGGTTGACTATCCTCCTGGCTCAGCCACGGGCTGTGTCCTCTGCCCCTGGTGGCAGCCTTGCAGCTTTGAGTCACTTTGTGTGTGGCAGGTCCCTGGCCTCCTGGCTTGGCAGGATGCCCCAAGTAGAAGGAGAGAGTCACTTTGTCCCCTCCAGGTGGAGTTTTGAGCTCGTTATCTGTATGCTTGGGCAGAGGGCAGCCCTGGGGGCTGGGGAGATAATCTGAGCGTCTGGACTGGGCTCAGAGCAGCAGTGATGGGAGGCTCCCAGGGGAAGGGCAGGGGCCATAGAGCTCCTGGAGCACCTGGGAGCTGAGTGCACTTCCAGGGACTCTGGGTATGGCCCTTGGTGAGTCACAGGTCACTTAAGGTCTGCCTTGGCAAGTGGAAAGGAGCAGCTGAAGGAGACAGAAGTTCAGTGGGAAGCCAGAGGGCGCCAACAGAGAGGAGTGAACTCAGAACTCTCCATCATTGGTGTGGGAGTGACCAAGTGTGAGGTCCTGCAGCTGGGTCCAGGCAATGGCAAGCACCAATCCAGGCTGGGCAGTGACTGGCTGGAGAGCAGCCCTGAGGAGAGTGACCTGGGGGTGCTGGTGGAGGAGAAGCTGAAGATGAGGCAGCAGTGTGCACTTGCAGGGCAGAAAGGCAAGCAGAGGCTGGGCTGCAGCAGGAGCAGTGTGGGCAGCAGGGCCAGGGAGGTGATTCTGCCCCTCTGCTGTGCTCTGCTGAGAGCCCACCTGGAGTAGTGCATCCAGTGCTGGAGCCCCTGGGCCAAGAGGGATGTGGAGATGCTGGAGGTGTGCAGAGAAGGGCCCCGAGGATGCTGAGAGGGCTGCAGCAGCTCTGCTGTGAGGACAGCCTGAAAGAGTTGGGGCTGTGCAGGCTGGAGAAGAGGAGGCTCCCAGGTGACCTTCTTGTGGCCTTCCAGGATCTGAAGGGACCCACAAAAAAGCTGGGGAGGGACTTTTGAGGCTGT
This sequence comes from Psilopogon haemacephalus, assembly GCA_013396835.1. NCBI lineage: Eukaryota > Metazoa > Chordata > Aves > Piciformes > Megalaimidae > Psilopogon > Psilopogon haemacephalus. The sequence goes on from VWZI01005584.1 coordinate 81,970, forward strand.
GAGGCAGTGACAGGAGTGGGGGGAATGGAGTAAAGCTGGAGGTGGGGAGATTCAGATTGACTGTGAGGAGGCTGCTGGCACTGACCCCTTTGTCCTTGCTCCCAGGGCCTCTGAGCACCATGGGGGACAGCCTGGAAGCCAGCCCAGCCCAGCAGGACTCCCTGGTCACCATGACAGATGTGTTCCTCATCTCTCTCCTCGTTGGCCTCTTCACTTACTGGTTCTTCTTCCGCAAGAAAAAGGAGGAAGTCCCAGAGCTGCCCAAGATGCAGTCAGTGTAAGTAGCAGCTCCTGGGCTGGGTGGTGGGGCCTGGGGCTCCCTGTGGAATCCTGGGGGTGACTTGCTCGTGCAGACTGAATGCAAAGGGCTGAAGGCAGCAGAGGCTGCAGAGCAGCTCTCTGGGTTTGAGAGCAGTGCTGCAGCTGTGAGCTGGCAAACAGGGAGACACTTGCTGGGCTCTCCACAGGTGTTTCTCTTAGCTCAAATGCAGTCTGCAAGCTGCCATTTAACAGACACCTCCAAGATGTTTGGCTGTGAAATTCCCATTTCATCCAAATTCCCTTTCCATTTCCACCAAATTGCCCAGGGAGGTTGTAGATGTGCCCCTCTTTGGAGATGTTCAAGGCCAGGCTGGATGAGGCCTTGAGCAACCTGTGCTGGTGGGAGCTGTCCCTACCCATGACAGGGAATTTGGAACTGGTTGAGCTTTAAGTTCCCTTCCAGCCTAACACATTCCATGAACCTCTCCTGCCTCTCTTTGTGCCTGCTTTAGACCAGCACAGTAAAAGTCACTCTTGATCCTTCACCCCCTCCCTTGCTGCTTGCCTCATCACTCAGTCTTTGGGAACCCCTTGCTTGAGTCATAGAATCCTAGAATCAGTCAGGGTTGGAAGGGACCACAAGGATTAGCCAGTTCCAACCCCCCTGCCATGCCCAGGGACACCCTACCCTAGAGCAGGCTGCCCACAGCCTCTGCCAGCCTGGCTGCAAACAGGTGGAAGCCTCCAGCTTGTCCATGGTGGCTCCTTGGATTACAGGAGGTCTCCAAATGAGGGCATTTGATCCCAGAGTGTCTTTATGTCCCCTCACACTTCTGTGTCTGGTGTCCACCAAGCTGTGCTGAAGGCCCTGGCGTGGAGCCAGGCTGCAGTTCTGCTTCAGCCCAGCGTGTGGCCCACAGCAGAGCTTCCCCTGCCCAAGCACAGCCTCTGGCTCTGCTCTGGAACTCCTCAGGGTTGCTTTGGCTGCTCTCTGAGTTTTCACCTCCCTGCTGTGTTGATAGGAATCTGGAGAGAGGTGGGCAGGCTCCTCAGCAGGCTTCCCCTTGGCAATCCTTATCTACCCTGAGCTTGGGAGAGGAGAAAGAGTCTGGAGGGGCTGGGGCATGGCTGCTTGACAGACATTGTGCAAGTGCATTAGCACAGCAACAGGAGCCTGGATCTGGATCTGGAGAGGTCCTTGTTCCACCCTGCCTGCTGCAAAGGGCTTAGGGCCAGGAGCAAGTTGTGTTGGTGGAGATCTGGGTGCATTTGGTCACACCTCCAAACCTAACATCAGTGCTCTGCTGGGCTCTCCTTTTAGAGCATTGTTGAGAGGCTTTGAAGCCTCCTGAAATGGAAGCCTAAGGAGGGGCTTTGAAGCCTCCTGAAATGAAACCTTAAGGAGGGGCTAGAAGCCCCCCAAAAGGAAGCCCTGAGGAGGGGCTAGAAGCCCCCTGAAATGAAACCTTAAGGAGGGGCTGGAAGCCCCAAGGAGGGGGTTGAAGCCCCCCTGAAAGGGAGCCCTAAGGAGGAAGTGGAAGCCTCCCTGAAAGGAAGCCCTAAGGAGGAAGTGGAAGCCCCCCGAAAGGAAGCCCTAAGGAGGACTTTGAAATCCCTTGAAATGGAACCCTAAAGAAGAGGTTGAAGCCCCCTGAAATGAAACCTTAAGGAGGGGTTTGAAGCCCCCAAAAAGGAAGCCCTAAGGAGGAGGTTGAAGGCCCCCAAAAGGAAACCCTCCTAAGTTTCTAAAAGGAAACTTCTCCTAAGGAAGAAGTTGAAGTCCCCTGAAATGAAGTCTGAGGGGTTTGAAGCCCCCTGAAATGGAATCTTAAGGAGAGGTTGGAGCCACTGCAGTGGAGACCAAAAGTCTTCTGGGCTCTATTCCCTGTGTGTTTGCACAGTGACAGTGAGCCCCAGCCCTGTGCTCTCCATTAGCCCTTTGCAGGAGGTAACCTCCCAAGAGAGGTCAATCCTTTGGGTCTGTGCTGGCTGCAGAGCCACTACAGGACCTCCCCAGTCCTGAGAGCTTGGTTCTGAGGTCATGTGGTGGAATCACAGAACGTTAGGGGTCAGAAATTACCTTGGAAGAGTCCAACCCAGGGCAGGTCACCCAGGAACACAGCCAGGTGGAGTTGGAAAGTCTCCAGAGCAGGAGGCTCCACAACCTCTCTGGGCAGCCTGCTCCAGGCTCCAGCACACTCACACTGACAAAGTTTTCCCTCCTGTTTCCCTGGCACCTCCTCTGCTCCAGCTTGTCCCCTTGTCCTCTCCTTGGCCACCCCTGAGCAGATCCTGGCTGAGTCCTCCCTACACTGCCCTGCACATCTTTAGCACAGCACTGAGGGCAGCTCTCAGGCTCCTCTGCTCCCAGCTCCCTCAGCTTGGCCCCAGAGGAGATGTTCCACTGCCTGCAGCAGCTTGGGGGCTCTGGACTGGACTCTCTCAAGCAGTTCCCTGAGCTCCTTCTTGCCCTGAGGGGCCCAGAACTGGACACAATATTCCAACCTTCTACCCAACAGCTCCATGAGCACCAGACTGTGTCTCCCAGTGCCACATCTGCTTGCTTCTTCAACATCTCCAGGGATGAGGACTCCACCACCTCCCTGAGCAACCTGTTCCAATCTCTGACCCCTCTTGCAGCATAGAATTTTTTCCTAATCTCCAGCCTCACTCTCCCTGGCACAATTTTGGGCCATTTCCTCTTACTCTGTCATTAGTTACTTTGGAGAAGAGGCCAACACTGACCTCACTACAGCCTCCTTTAGCTGTAGAGAGCATTGAGGTCTCCACTCAGCCTCCTCTTCTTCAGGCTAAACACCTCCTTCAGCCTCATAAGCTCTGTTCTCCAGACCCTTCCCCAACCTCGTTGCCCTTCTCTGGACCTGCTGCAGCCCTTCAGCATCCTTCTGTGGTGCCCAGAGCTGAACCTAGGATTTGAGATGTGGCCTCAACCGAATACAGGAGGACAATCCATGCCCTGGCCCTGCTGGCCACACCATTGCTGATCCAGGCCAGGCTGCTGGTGCCCTTCTTGGCCACCTGGACCCTCACTGGCTCATCTCCAGGTCCTCCTCCCTCTTGCAACTTTCCAGCCATTTTGCCCCCCAGCCTGAAGCCTTCATGAGGTTGTCATGACCAAAGTTTTGGTTTTGAGCAGCACCTCCCAGTACTGATAACCAGCAGGGAGAGGCAAGGTTGCACCAGACCCTGTGTGACACAACTGCAGTTTGGAAGGGTGACAGCCAGGCAGGTGAAGTGCAGGAGGAGGCTCTGGAGGAGTTTCTGCCCTGACATTAAGCCTGACCCTGCCTCTGCCTGCTGCAGCTCTGCTGTGGTTGCTGCAGCAAGGCTGGCCCAGGAGCTGGGAGCACATCTATCCTCCCAGACAGCCACTTCCTGCAGCCTTGTTTTATGGGACACTTGGAACCAGGAAGGAAATGAGTGGGGAAAGCCAGCAGCCACAGCCTTCCTTCCCTCCTCTCATCCTTCAGGCCCGGGTGGAGTTTCCTTTTTGATGAAGAAGCAAAGCAGCAAGCCCCAGGGTGAGGCTGTGGGTCACTGCCTGGCTGCAGCCCCTGGGCCATGGGCAGGCAGGGAAACTGCCCCACATCCACCAAGGCAGAGAGCTGATGGTGGGGCTGTCTGCTGCCCCACATCCACCACGGCAGAGAGCTGATGGTGGGGCTGTCTGCAGCTGGAGATCCTTGACCTTAAGAGATGTTGCTTTTCTTCAGCACATTCTCTGCCTTGTGTCACTTAAGCTGTCCTGAGTGTCACTTAAGCTGGGTGGATGAGAAACTCAACATGAGCCTGCAATGTGCACATACGGCCCAGACACCCAACCCTGTCCTGGGCTGCATTAAAAGAAGCTGTGGGCAGCAGGGCAAGGGAGGGGATTCTTCCCCTTTGCTCTGCTCTCCTCAGACCCCACCTGCAACACTGTGTGCAGTTCTGGAGCCCCCAGCACAAGAAGGACATGGAACTGCTGGAAAGAGTCCAGAGGAGNCCATGAAAATGATCAGAGGGCTGCAGCAGCTCTGCTATGAGGACAGGCTGAGGGAGTTGGGACTTTTCAGCCTGGAGAAGAGAAGGCTTTGAGGAGACCTTAGAGTAACCTTCCAGTATCTGAAAGGGGCCTACAGGAAGGCTGGGGAGGGACTGTTCATGAGGTCTTGTAATGACAGGACGAAGTGGAATGGGTTCAAACTGGCAGAGGGGAGATTGAAACGGGATGTTAGGAGGAAGTTCTTCACAGTGAGGGTGATGAGACACTGGCACAGGTTGCCCAGGAAGGTTGTGGCTGTTCCCTCCCTGGAGGGGTTCAAGGCCAGGCTGGATGAGGCTTTGAGCATCCTGATGTAGTGGGAGGTGTCCCTGCCTGTGGCACGGGGGGTTGGAACTGGATGAGCTTTGAGGTCTCTTCCAACCTAAACCGTTCTATGAACCACTTCAGCGATGGCCCTGGGGGACTGCTGCTGTTGTCTTGCTTGAGCCTGGGAGGAGTGGAGGATGGAAGGTGCTGAGCAGCTGTTTGGACATGGCAGGGGAGCTGCTGCTTCAAAGGCTTTGCTTGTGCTGTGGTGGGAAGAGTGCAAGCAGCACCTCCAGCCTGAACGCAGCACCCCAGGGCCCTCCTCTGGTTTCTGGGAGTCGCCACCGAGCAGCAGCAGTGCTCAGCCTTGGTCAAGCCACATTAGCTCAGCAGGGGCTGCAAAGGAGAGGAGATGCTGCTGCCACAGTTGCCCTCCAAGGTGGTAGAAGAGATGTGTGGTCAAAATCTCCTCAGCTGGATAACAGCTGGGCTGGGTTCCAGCAGCCTGCATGGCCCAGCAATGGTCATGCTCTTGCCCCAGTGCTCTGTGTGTGGGTTCAACCACAGCTCCTTGCTGTTCTCCTGCCTGCAGTCCCAGAGACGGGGCAGAACCCAACATCTGCAGAGGTTTCCCTCCCAGCAGCTGTCCTGTGGCTGCTGTTGTGCAAGCCCATGGGTGTGGGGCGGGCCTGGGTGCCACTGCCTGAGCATTTCTTGCACTGTGACCACTTCCAGCTTTAATTGAAACCAACGGAGCCTTCCCACAGCCTCTGCTCTGCAGATGTCAGCAGGGAGCTGGGCTCTCAGTCACCACCCAGCCGCGGCCACCAGGCTTCCTGCGAGGCACTGCTGGGGGATGCAGCACCTCCTCTGTCTGCTTCTCAGGCACTGCTGGCTGCCCTGCTCTGGACTCCTGCAGCCTGTCACCCTGGGCACAAGCAGGAGTGGCAGCCGCTGGCCTGCTGGGTGACCTTCCCTTCCCCTTCCCTTCTCCTTCCCCTTCCCTTCCCCTTCCCTTCCCCTTCCCTTCCCCTCGCTTCAGCTCCTCGCCCAGCTTAGCTTCCTGGCTGTGTGTGAGGGGCAGAGCATCCCTAATTTCATGAGCTAGGATCCTGGAGAGAACAAGCTGGTGTGAGCTGCCCCTGCCATAGTTCCCCGCGGCGTTTGGAGCGGCTTGGTTAAGCCTTTGCCGAGCGGCTCCGGCAGCAGCTGTGGTCTAAACAGTTTCCAAGGGAACCGGGGAGGGCTTTGTGTCCCGTCCCCCTTCCTCCCCACCCGCCCCGCTCCGCTCCGCTCCAGACGGAGGATGGGAGAGTGCCGGGAGCCGGAGGATCCTGGGAGCTTTCATTCTCCACTCCTAATTCCTTTCTGCCACTGCTGCCAGATGTTGCAGCTTCTCGGGACCCTGCGGAGCCAGCGGGTAACTCGCGGAGCTCCACCGAGAGGAGCCGAGCGGACTGCACCGCTCCTGCCATGACCCTGCCCGGCACCTTTTGTGCAGGCTCTCTTCTCCTTATCAAAGCCAAGCGCCAGCCTTTTGTTGCCCAGGAGGAGCAGAATGGGCAGGCCACTCTGTGTGTGGCTCCAGAGCTAAGTTAGATCCTTCCCTCCCCGCTCCTCACCTCCCGGTGCAGACTCTGGGCTGGGACTCTTTGTCTGCCTCTCCCTGGCCGGACCATGGGCTGCGCCTACTCTGCCCCGCGGGAAGAGGCGGCCCCGGAGAGGTGAGTTCAGCTGCTTGGCTTCGGGAGGGTCCCTCCTGCTGCCCCGGAGCTGGGTGGAGAGGAGAACCTCTGCCTGCCGCCGCGGGAGGAGGAGGAGGAAGGGGAGAGGCTGTGCCCGGAGCAGGCTGCTCCAGCGGAGCCCCTGCTGTCGGTGCTGGGCTCTCTGCAGCGCCCAGGCTGCCTCCTCCCTGCTGGATCGAGCTGTGCAGAGGGAGCAGAGCTCTGGACGTGGGAGCTACCTGCAGGAGAGGTGGCAGGGCCGAGGTGGGGTCTGGTGGGCGCTCCGCTGGGGTGGCCGAGGTGGATGCTATGGTGGCATGGCTGAAGTGGGCACAGCAGTGGTGTGCCTGAGGTGGGCTCTGCGGTGGGGTGGCTGGAGTGGGTGCTTGGGGTGGTGTGGCCGAGATGGGCTCTGTGGTGGCATGCCAGAGGTGGTTGCTCGGGTAGGGTGGCCGAGGTGGGCGCTCTGGTGGCGTGCCCTAGGTGGTGGCTGGGGTGGCATGCCCTAGGTGGATGCTATGGTGGCGTGGCTGAAGTGGGTGCTGTAGTGGTGTGCCTGAGCTGGGCTCTGTGGTGGTCACTTCAGTGGCATGGCCGAGGTGGGCGCTCCGGTGGCATGGCTGAGGTGGGCTCTGTGGTGGTCGCTGTGGTGGTGTGGCCAAGGTGGGCACTCTGTTGGTGTGCCCGAGGTGGGCTCTGTGGTGGAGTGCCCAAGGGGGGCTCTGTGGCAGGCTCTGTAGTGGTGTGCCCAAGGTGGGCTCTGTGGCGGTCACTCCAGTG
>VWZI01005584.1:89161-101766 GCA_013396835.1 Psilopogon haemacephalus
GTGCCCCAGGTGGGCTCTGTGGCAGGCTCTGTAGTGGTGTGCCCCAGGTGGGCTCTGTGGCAGGCTCTGTGGTGGTGTGCCCCAGGTGGGCTCTGTGGTGGGCTCTGTAGTGGTGTGCCCGAGGTGGGCTCTGTGGTGGAGTGCCCCAGGTGGGCTCTGTGGCAGGCTCTGTAGTGGTGTGCCCAAGGTGGGCTCTGTGGCGGTCACTCCAGTGATGTGCCCAAGCTGTTGGGAACTTCCTTCTGGCTTACTTCTTTCTTCTGAAACCGACGTGAGTGAGCCCTGGTTGTTGCTTGCTGTGTGCTCCCACCCAGGGTGCCCAACATGTCCAAGCTCCAGGCTTGCTGCCACAGCGCGGTGACCTCCTTTCCTCCACCCATCACTCCTCCTGACTCTCTCAGCTGCTGCCCTGATCTGTGTCTCCTTTCCTCCCCCCATCACTCCTTCTGACTCTCTCAGTCGCTGCTCTGAGCTGTGTCTCCTTTCCTCCACTCATCACTTCTGACTCTCAGTCGCTGCCCTGAGCTGTGTGACCTGCCAGAGCTCTCTCCCACACCTCTCTCACCTAAGCCTTGGCGGCTGAGCCGTGCTGCCGAGTGTCCTTTCTGTCTCTGGGGCACTTCTTGCAGCTGAGATTCTGGAGCCCCCTTGCTGAAGGAGTTTGAGGAGGTCGTGCAGCCCCTTCCAAAAGCCAGCCTCGTGATTTCCAACGTGCCTGAGCCACACACGCTGCTCCCCACCGCAGCGTTGCCTCCTTTGAAAGCAGACGAGCTCCAGGGCTGCTCCCTTTTCTCTCTCAAAGGGAGCTTGCTGAAAGCATCTAAAACTCTTTCTTCCCACGCCCCTCCTTCTCTCCTTCCATTGAAAGTGTTTTGTTTAGCAGTCGACTCAGCAGCTGTTTGAATTGGACATCGTTTGCAGGGCAAAGTAAACCAAAGGGCTCCGTGCGGGAGCCAAGAGTGAAGTGAGAGCTGAGTCCTATGAGCAGGCTGAGGGGCAGCTCTCCTGAGCCCCCATCCTGCCAGCAGCCTGCTCTTGAGCTCCTTGTGGCATCCCTCTGCCCAAAAGGGACCCAACAAAGCAGAGAGAGACTGTTCACTGCTGAGAGAGCAAAGCTGGGGTTGCAAAGCAGCTCTCTTGGGAGCACAGCAGCCTTGGGGAGCATTTTAGGGTAGGGTTTGCTCCTCTTCCATGCGTGCTGTACCAGAGTGGTGGTGGCAGGAGCTGGCAGGCACTGCTCTGGAGCCCTTGTGGTGCCTTTGGGTGGAAGGGGGAGCTTGGAGGCTTGCAGGGCTGGGCAGCCCCCACCCTGTGCTCTGCAAATGCCTTTGCACATCCGCAGAGATCCCTCCCTCGGCGCTGCGGGGTTTAGGAAACTCTTAGTGAGCTGTGCACATTCTCACATGGGCCAGAGCCAAAGGCATTTGTTGGCTGCCTGGAGGAGGCTTCTCTCTTCCCACAGGAGAGACCCAGCCTTGCATTCCTCCATTGGGAAAGAGGAATGGGAATGGGTCCCATGTGCCCCCTCCCCACTGCTGAAGCTCCAGCAGGGAAGGCACTAAGTGAGCTCCTGGAACCTGTCCTCCTGCTTTGGAGAGACCCAAGCATTAAAGTGGACTCCTGCTTGTGAGAGTCTCCAGGGCTGGGCTACTGTCACCCTGTGACACTGTGCACCCATGGGAGTGCTTAGGATGGCAAAGCTCTTCTGGCTCCCTCCCTAACAGAGTGGCCAGAGTGGTGTCCTCTGTGCTTCTGATGCTGCTGTGGTTTGTGCTTCATCTGAGCTGCAGGAAGCTGCTTCTGTGCCAGGGATCCATGCTGGGGACACAGACCCTGGTGTGGGAACGAGCCCTGGGGACCTGAACCTCCCCTGGCACAACTTGAGGCTGTTTCCTCTTGCCCTGTTGCTTGCTGCATGTGAGAAGAGACCTTGCTCCAGCCTCCTTTGAGCTGCTTGCAGGTGTTTCTGGTTTTGAGCTCTGTCTGAGCTTGGGGAAGGCACTCTGAGGGGTACAGCTCAGGACCCATCCACTGCTTGTCCACTGTGGTGGGAGAAGCAGGGAGCTCTCAATTCCCTTCTCTCTTACCACAGCAAAGCTCTTGTGGCTCCCTCCCTAACAGAGTGGCCAGAGTGGTGTCAGCCTCTTCCTCTGTGCTCCTGATGCTGCTGTGGTTTGTGCTTCATCTGAGCTGCAGGAAGCTGCTTCTGTGCCAGGGATCCATGCTGGGGACACAGACCCTGGTGTGGGAACGAGCCCTGGGGACCTGGAGAGGCAGCTGAGGCTCCATGGGTCTGGGGCTGTCTGCTCCACAGGGTTCTGGGACTTGCAGAAGCATAGTTGGACGAGACCTTTGAGATCATCATGTCCAACCACTCACAATCCCACCACTGCCACTGAACCCCCAGCACCACATCCATGTGGCTTTGAACCCCCTCCAGGGATGGTGACTTCATCACCTCCCTGGGCAACCTCAGCCCATGCCTGAGTACCCTGTGTGTGAAGAAACTGTTGCCAAAATCCTGAACCTCCCCTGGCACAACTTGAGGCTGTTTCCTCTTGTCCTGTCGCTTGCTACATGTGAGAAGAGACCTTGCTCCAGCCTCCTTTGAGCTGCTTGCAGATGTGGCTGGCAGATGTTTCTGGTTTTGAGCTCTGTCTGAGCTTGGGGAAGCCACTCAGGACCCATCCCCTGCCTGTCCACTGTGGTGGGAGAAGCAGGGAGCTCACAAATCTCTTCTCTCTTACCCCAGCTTAGCCTCAGACCTCTCTGGAGAGCTGCTCTGGGAGATCTTTATGAGCCTTGATCTGTGGAACCTCTCAGAGCAGTTGATAGAGTGAAGGCTTCCTGCCAGGGATTTGAGGATTCAGTGCTCAGATCCAGTGCTGGAGGTGAGGCAGGGGCTCAGCCATTCCCCTCTGCTCTGAGCTCCTGCTCCTTGCCTGCGTGCAGAGAATCATAGAATGGGTTAGGTTGAAAGGGACCTCAAAGCTCAGCCAGTTCCAACCCCCCTGGGCCATAGGCAGGGACACCTCCTGCTAGAACAGGGCCCTCAAGGCCTCATCCAGCCTGGTCCTGAACACCTCCAGGGAGGCTGTGGAGCACAGAAGCACCCAATGTGATCTTTGATCACATTGGGTGCTTCTGTGCTCCACAACCTCCTTGGGCAGCCTGTGCCAGTGTCTCACCACCCTCAACCTGTGCCAGTGTCTCACCACACTCCCTGTCTGTGCTCCACAACCTCCCTGGGCAACCTGTGCCAGTGTCTCACCACCCTCACTGCAAACAGCTTCCTCCTAACACCCAGTTTCAACCTCCCTTCTTCCAGTCTAAACCCATTCCCCCTTGTCCTGTCGTTACAAGCCCTGAGCTGGGCAATGAGCATCCCACCCCCACCCCCAACCCCTTGGGGCAGCCTTTCTGAGATCTGAGGCTCACTTTTCTCTCATTTGCTTACTCCTGGACTTCAAAGAGTGAAAGTGCTCATCTGAAAGGAGCTTCCTCCTGTCTTTCAGAGCAGCTCCAGCGAGGGACAGCAGCTTCATTGAGAAGATGAAGAAGACGGTAAGCTGCCTGCCCTGGCTCTGCAGGATGCTGGGAAGGGGGTGGAGATCCACAGGCTTACAGGAAGGGACCTCTGGAGAGCTTCCAGTCCAACCCTTCTGCCAGAGCAGGAGCATCCAAGCTAGCTCAGGGCACACAGCAACACATCCAGACAGGCTTGGAAAGGCTCCAGACAAGGAGACTCCACAACCTCTCTGGGCAGCCTGTGCCACTGCTCTGGGACCCACACAGGCAAGAAGTTGCCTCTTGTCTTGAGCTGCAACCTCCTGTGCTGCAGTTTACATCCAGTCTAGCTCAGGGCACACAGGAACACATCCAGACAGGCTTGGAAAGGCTCCAGACAAGGAGACTCCACAACCTCACTGGGCAGCCTTTACCAGGGCTCTGAGACCCTTACAGTCAAAAAGTTCTTCCTCATGTTGAGGTGGAACCTCCTGTGCTGCAGCTTCCATCCCTTGTCCCTTGTCCTATGCCAGAGCACAGGTGAGTAGAGGCTGTCCCTGTCCCTCCCTTCCTGTCCCCCAGTCCTCAGGTATTTATAGACATTGATCAGATCCCTTTCAGCCTTCTCTGCCCCAGGTCTCTCAGCCTCTCCTCCCCAGGCAGTGCTGCAGTCCCTTCAATATCCTTGCATCCCTCCCTTGGACCTTCTCTAGCAGATCCCCGTCCCTGCTGAACTAGGGAGCCCAGAGCTGGATGCAGTATTCCAGGTGGGGCCTCACCAGGGCAGAGCAGAGCAGGAGGAGAACCTCCCTGGATCTGCTGGGCACACTTCCTAGTGCCCCCCAGGACCCCATTGACCTTCTTGGCCACTGCTGTCCCATGGAGAGCTTGGGGTCCACCAGGACTCTCAGGTCCTTCTCTGTGGGGCTGCTCTCCAGCAGATCACCTCCTGCCCTGCACTGCTGCAGTTGATTCTTCCTTCCCAGGTGCAGGACTCTGCACTATCCTTATTGGACCTCTTTAGGTTCCTCATGGCCTTCCACGGTTCCAGCTGTCAGCAGGGGGAGTGGTTTGGACAGGTCTGCTGCAGAGAGCATCCAGAGGAAGGCTGTGTGGGCAGGCAGGAGCAGCTCTTCTGGGCTGTGCTGGAGAAGTGTCCTTAGAGAACAAAATTACAGTGAAAATTCGGTGCAGTCAGTGTCATGCAAGTTCAGAGTCAGAGATTTTAGAGTCTGGCTGGCTGCTGTCTGTCTGTCTGTCTGTCTGTGTGCTTGGTTCCACAAAAGGCTCACTCTGGCATGGGAACTGCTGTACACAGACCTGGCAGCTTGTGCTTAGCTGGGCTGGGCACCAGAGGAAGCAGAGGGAGAAGCAATGGCTGGGAGTATTTTCCATTCTGCTTCAAAGCAGCTGGCTGGCAGCAGGGCAGGAACTCTGCTCTGCACTGACCCCAAGCCTAGACAGCTCTGCTTCCTCATCCAGGGAGCTAAGCTGAAGCAGCTCTGCTTCCTCATCCAGGGAGCTCCCTGCCTGGCCAAGGCAGGATTCCTTCCTCATCCAGGGAGCTCCCTGCCTGGCCAAGGCAGGATTCCTTCCTCATCCAGGGAGCTCCCTGCCTGGCCAAGGCAGGATTCCTTCCTCATCCAGGGAGCTCCCTGCCTGGCCAAGGCAGGATTCCTTCCTCATCCAGGGAGCTCCCTGCCTGGCCAAGGCAGGATTCCTTCCTCATCCAGGGAGCTCCCTGCCTGGCCAAGGCAGGATTCCTTCCTCATCCAGGGAGCTCCCTGCCTGGCCAAGGCAGGATTCCTTCCTCATCCAGGGAGCTCCCTGCCTGGCCAAGGCAGGATTCCTTCCTCATCCAGGGAGCTCCCTGCCTGGCCAAGGCAGGATTCCTTCCTCATCCAGGGAGCTCCCTGCCTGGCCAAGGCAGGATTCCTTCCTCATCCAGGGAGCTCCCTGCCTGGCCAAGGCAGGATTCCTTCCTCATCCAGGGAGCTCCCTGCCTGGCCAAGGCAGGATTCCTTCCTCATCCAGGGAGCTCCCTGCCTGGCCAAGGCAGGATTCCTTCCTCATCCAGGGAGCTCCCTGCCTGGCCAAGGCAGGATTCCTTCCTCATCCAGGGAGCTCCCTGCCTGGCCAAGGCAGGATTCCTTCCTCATCCAGGGAGCTCCCTGCCTGGCCAAGGCAGGATTCCTTCCTCATCCAGGAGCACAAGTAAATCTGAAGGGTTCATTCTTTGCTTGGGTTTTGCCTTGTGTCCCCCACTCTGAGTCTGACAAGGAGCAGGTCGTTGGCAGCTCAGCCTTGAGCATGCTGCCGCAAAGGCACCTGAAGCCCAGGGCCCCGCTCCTAGGTGCTCTGACAGGATGCGCTTCAGCCCTGCCTTTCCCCAAGACGCCTGTGAGTGCACCTGGAAGTACCACTTGGTTCACCACGGGGGCTTCTCCTTGCTTCCCTGCAGGGGAGGAACATTGTGGTGTTCTACGGCTCGCAGACAGGCACGGCAGAGGAGTTTGCCAATCGGCTGTCCAAGGACGCGCACCGCTACGGCATGCGGGGCATGGCCGCTGACCCCGAGGAGTACGACTTGGTAAGCAGCCAGGCAGGCACCCAGAGAGGGCCTGCCCGAGGCACGTGAGCCAGCAGGCTGCCCAGGTGGCCGAGGAGGCCACCAGCATCCCAGCCTGGATCAGAAATGGTGTGAGCAGCAGGAGCAGGGAGGGGATCGTGCCCCTGTAGGCAGCACTGGTGAGAGCGCTCCTCGAGTGCCGTGTCCAGTTTTGGTTCACTGCAGGTTAGGAGGGACATTGGGGTGCTGGAGTGGTGCAGAGAAGGGTGATGAGGCTGGGGAGAGGTGTGGGAAACATCACCTAGGAGGAGCAGCTGAGGGAGCTGGGGTTGGTTAGTCTGGAGAAGAGGAGGATGAGAGGGGACCTTATTGCCCTCTAACACTACCTAAAAGGAGGTTGTGGTGAGGCTGCTGCTGGTCTCTTCTCCCCAGTTCGTAATGGAATGGGCTGGATAGGAAGGTGGTGGAGTCACCATCCCTGGAGGTGGTTAAATGGAGGCTGGACCATCACTATGGTCTAGTGATGAAGGTTGGACTGGATGCTCCTGGTGGTCCCTTCCAACCACAGCCATTCACAGTGGTTAGATGTTGTGCTGAGGGGTTTGGGTTAGCCAAGGACTTGTCAGTATGAAGCTAATGATTGGACTCCATGATCTTGAAGGTCTTTTCCAACCTAAGAAATTCTGTGATTCTGTTTAGTCTGGAGAAAAGGAGGCTGAGAGGGGACCTTATTGCCCTCTACAACTCCCTAAAAGGAGGTTGTGGTGAGGCTGTGCTGGTCTCTTTTCCCCAGTTCCTAATGATAGGACAAGAAGAAAAGGCCTCAAGTTGCATCAGGGGAGGTTTAGATTGGATGTTGGGAGGAAGTTCTTTACTGAGCAGGCACTGGAAGGGGCTGCCCAGGGATGTGGTGGAGTCACCATCCCTGGAGGTGGTTAAAGGGAGAGTGGATGTGGTGTTTGAGGCTATGGTCTAGTGATGAAGGTTGGACTGGATGCTCCTGGTGGTCCCTTCCAACCCTGACTGATTCTATGATTCTGTGTGTAACCTACTCCTCCCCTGTAGCAACCTGAGGCCGTTTTCTTCCTTTCCTTTCACTTGTTCCTTGGGACAAGAGCTCAATCCCCACCTGGCTCCAGCCTCCTTTCAAGGAGCTGTAGAGAGCAATGAGGTCTCCCCTCAGGCTCCTTTTCTCCAGACTGAACTCCCCCAGCTCCCTCAGCTGCTCCTCCCCAGCCCTGTTCTCCAGACCCCTCACCAGCTTTACTGAACAGAATTGGCGTGGTTGGAAGAGACCTTTCAGATCATCCAGTCCAGCCCTGAGCCCAGCACTGCCAGGGCACCACTGAGCCCTGGCCCTCACCACCACATCTCCATGGCTTTGAAAGCCCTCCAGGGATGGGGACTCCACCACTGCCCTGGGCAGTCTGTGCCAGGCCTTGACAACCCTTTGGAGGAAGAAATTGTGCCTCATGGTCAACCTAAACCTCCCCTGGCAAAACTTGAGGCCATTTCCTTGTCCTATTGCTTGATTCTTGGGAGAAGAGCCCAAGCCCTACCTGGCTCCAGCCTCCTTTCAGGGAGCTGTAGAGAGCAATGAGCTCTGCCCTCAGCCTCTTCTCCTCCACCATCTCCCTCAGCTTCTGCTCCCCAGCTTTGTTCTCCAGACCCCTCACCAGCTTTATTGCCCTTCTCTGGAGCCGCTCCAGCCCCTCCATGTCCCTGGCACGAGAGCCATTGGCATTCTGCAGGCTGGGAGTGAACACTGCAGCAGGACTGAGGGAGGAAGGCAGCCTGGAATGCTTGGGAGCTGTGAGTCATCTGTTGGCAGCATGAGACTTGCTCCACATCCCTGCTGCAGCCAGCCCTGGGCCCACTCTGCCGCGCTCTTGGCATTGACATTTGGTGGCCTCCAGGGTGCTCAACGCTCCTGGGCCCTTCAAGCATCCCATGAAAACCACATTGCTTTTGCTGGGGGCTTCAAGTGTGGGCTTGCAGTCCAGTGAGGGTGCTCAGCTTTTCCTTTTCCCCTGCCATTTCAGGTGGATTTGGCCTTCTACTACTCCTTTTTGTAAGCAGCTGTTTGCCATCCTGGTTGGACTCAGTGATTGGAGTGGTGGAGTGGGTTGGGTTGGAAGGGAACTTGAAGCTCAGGCAGTACCAACCTCCTGCCATGGGCAGGGACACCTCCCACCAGCACAGGTTGCTCAAGGCCTCATCCAGCCTGGCTTTGAACACCTCCAGGGAGGGGGCAGCCACAACCTCCTTGGGCAACCTGTGCCAGTGTCTCCCCCCTCCCCACTCTCAGGAATTTCTTTTCTATCTCCAGTCTAAAACTTCAAGTTTCAATCCTCAATCTTAAATTTATAATTTTATTATTATTTTTTAATTATTAATATTATTTATTACTATTTGTGAGCNGAGCAGTTAGCAGTTGGAGTGAGCAGTTAGCAGTTGCAGTTGGAGTGAGCAGTTTAGAGGTTGCAGTTGGAGTGAGCAGTGAGCAGTTGCAGTTGGAGTGAGCAGTGAGCAGTTAGCAGTTGGAGTGAGCAGTTAGCAGTTGCAGTTGGAGTGAGCAGTTTAGAGGTTGCAGTTGGAGTGAGCAGTGAGCAGTTGCAGTTGGAGTGAGCAGTGAGCAGTTAGCAGTTGGAGTGAGCAGTTAGCAGTTGCAGTTGGAGTGAGCAGTTTAGAGGTTGCAGTTGGAGTGAGCAGTGAGCAGTTGCAGTTGGAGTGAGCAGTGAGCAGTTAGCAGTTGGAGTGAGCAGTGAGCAGTTGCAGTTGGAGTGAGCAGTGAGCAGTTGCAGTTGGAGTGAGCAGTTGGAGTGAGCAGTGAGCAGTTGGAGTGAGCAGTGAGCAGTTGGAGTTGGAGTGAGCAGGTGGAGTGAGCAGTGAGCAGTTGCAGTTGGAGTGAGCAGTTGGAGTGAGCAGTGAGCAGTTGGAGTGAGCAGTGAGCAGTTGGAGTTGGAGTGAGCAGTTGGAGTGAGCAGTGAGCAGTTGGAGTGAGCAGTTTAGCGGTTGCAGTTGCAGTTGGCAGTTGGAGTTGTAAGGATGCTGATCTCGGAGGTCTTTTCCAAGCAAACCAATTGCCTGGTTCCAGGCTGTGCTGCCAGCCAGCAGTAGCCTTGCAGCGGGTGGGATCCCTGAGCGGCTGTCTCCTGCCCTTTGGGTTGCAGGCAGACCTGAGTCGCCTGTCGGAGATCGACAAGTCCCTGGCGGTGTTCTGCATGGCCACCTACGGCGAGGGCGACCCCACCGACAACGCCCAGGACTTCTACGACTGGCTGCAGGAGGCCGACGCCGACCTGTCGGGGCTGCGCTTTGCAGTAAGTGCCTCGGGGCAAGGAAGGAGACCTCCACCGCCCCCGAACAGCCCCTGGAGAAAGGCAGAAGGGGGTGGCTGTGCCTCTGGTGGGTGCACTCCCTCTTGTCTTGCTCCTCCAGCCTCAGGAGTGCTTGCAAACACCTCTCTGGGCTAGGTTTTAAATGCTCTCTCCCGGGAGGGGTTTTAAAAGCTCTCTCCGGGGGTGATTTTTAAATGTGCTCTCCCGGGGTGGGTTTTAAAAGCTCTCTCCGGGGGTGATTTTAAAATGCTGTCTCTGGGGGTGGGTTTTAAATGCTCTCTCCCGGGAGGGGGTTTAAATGCTCTCCCCGGGGGTGGGCTTTAAATGCTCTTTCCGGGGTGGGCTTTAAATGCTCTCTCCGGGGGTGATTTTTAAATGCTCTCTCCACTCCCCCAAGCTTTTCCCCTACCATGGGTTTGTTGGTGGGGTGGGTTTAGGAAATCACCACTACCCCCCAGATTAACATTTCCCAGACCAGCTCAGACAACTTGGAAGATAGAGCTCTGTTATATACATTTTATATATACATATATATACACACACAAAATATATTTATATGGATTTACAGCTATATACCATTTAGAAACAACACAGAAATCCAAACTTTCCCCCATCCCATACAAAGTAAAAAACCCAGCAGGGGCCAGTGCTAGCCTCTCTCTGCCCAGGCAGCAAAACCAGCAAGATCTCAGCTGTTACCTGGTCAAGCAAGGCTCATGTGCAGTGTGGAGGAGTCAGAGGACAGTTAAGGAACAGCCAACAGAGCCAAAAGCCAGAAGAGGGAAATTGTTTATCGATTGGCTCTCTGTGCCAATTAGCAAATCAATGAACCACAGAGGTGTTACTCTCACACCCACTGCCCTGCTCATTCAGGTTCTGTTCTGAACTTTCAGGGAGGTGCTGGTTTCTCTTACTGGAATATTCCAATGAGCCTCAAACTATCACTGGTTGGGAGCAAATGCAAGGGCTGTAGCTGGGAGCAAAATGCAAAGGCTGTAACTGGGTGCAAATGCAAGGGCTGTTAACTGGGAGCAAATGCAAGGGCTGTAACTGGGAGCAAATGCAAGGGGCTGTAGCTGGGAGCAAATGCAAGGGCTGTAAACTGGCTCCAAATACAAGGGTTGTAACTGGGAGCAAATGCAAGGGCTGTAGCTGGGAGCAAATGCAAGGGCTGTTAACTGGGAGCAAATGCAAGGGCTGTAACTGGCTCCAAATGCAAGGGCTGTAACTGGGTGCAAATGCAAGGGCTGTAACTGGGTGCAAATGCAAGGGCTGTAAACTGGCTCCAAATACAAGGGTTGTAACTGGGAGCAAATGCAAGGGCTGTAGCTGGGAGCAAATGCAAGGGCTGTTAACTGGGAGCAAATGCAAGGGCTGTAACTGGCTCCAAATGCAAGGGCTGTAACTGGGTGCAAATGCAAGGGCTGTAACTGGGTGCAAATGCAAGGGCTGTAAACTGGCTCCAAATACAAGGGTTGTAACTGGGAGCAAATGCAAGGGCTGTAGCTGGGAGCAAATGCAAGGGCTGTTAACTGGGAGCAAATGCAAGGGCTGTAACTGGCTCCAAATGCAAGGGCTGTAACTGGGTGCAAATGCAAGGGCTGTAACTGGGTGCAAATGCAAGGGCTGTAAACTGGCTCCAAATACAAGGGTTGTAACTGGGAGCAAATGCAAGGGCTGTAGCTGGGAGCAAATGCAAGGGCTGTTAACTGGGAGCAAATGCAAGGGCTGTAACTGGCTCCAAATGCAAGGGCTGTAACTGGGTGCAAATGCAAGGGCTGTAACTGGGTGCAAATGCAAGGGCTGTAAACTGGCTCCAAATACAAGGGTTGTAACTGGGAGCAAATGCAAGGGCTGTAGCTGGGAGCAAATGCAAGGGCTGTAACTGGCTCCAAATGCAAGGGCTGTAACTGGTTACAGGCTGCTGCTGCTGCTCTTCAGCAGCTAATTGAGCAGCGCTGGGCCAGTCCTTCTCGTGTCAATGGAATGATTTAGAGCAGGCTGTAGCTGTCTGCTTGTGCTGAGGCACAACCAGCTGGCCTAAAGCCTGGCCAAGGTCCTCAGGCAGCAGAATGGTTGCAAATGAGGAGAAGATCCACTGCTGGAGGTGTCCAGCTGCTGTCTCCATGAAGTGGTGAGCAAATATTTGCTGAGCAGTGGTTTGGGAGACAGGAGACAGCCATGAGCCTCCATGCAGCCTGGACTTGCACTGCTCCCCCAAGGAGCTGGTGCAGGCAGCTCTTGTGTCAGAGAGCCATAGACTGGATTGGCTTCTAAGGGAATTTTGAGGTCACTCAGCCCAACCCCTTACACTCAGCAGGGCCAGCCCCAGCCAGAGCAGGCTTCTCACCACAACCAACCTGAGCTGCACTGCTGCCAGCCATGGGGCAGCTCCCACCTCTCTGGGCAGCCTGACACAGGCTCTCCCTACCCTCAGGGACAAACATCTCTCCCTTCTTTCCAGTCTGAATCTCCTTCTTTCAGTCCAAACCATCCCCCCTTGGCCTGTCCCAAGAGCTCTTGCTCTAAGGTCTGTGCATCTTCTTGTCCCATTCCTGTAGCCAGCCTCAGGGCAGGTGGTTGTGCTGCTGACCAGGCCACCTCCACTGGTAGATTCTGACTCAAGGTCCACAGAGAGCTGATGAGGAGCTGGGAGAGGCCTTGCTGCCCTCCTTCAACATCCTCTGTTGGGTGATACTGGCCAGAGGATGCCAACTGGATGGAAAAAGCCCAGCTCAGCAGTGTTGCCTTGCAGGTCTTTGGGCTGGGGAACAAGACCTACGAGCACTTTAATGCCATGGGGAAGTATGTGGACAAGAGGCTGGAGGAGCTGGGAGCCCAACGCATCTTTGAGCTGGGGCTGGGAGATGACGATGGCAAGTGAGTGGCTTGGCTGGGGGAGTGCTCAGGGCTGCCTCTGGTGCTGGCCAAGGCACCTGGGCAGAGACTAGCTGTGGTGATGGGCCAACTGTGTGAGCTGCCTACCTGCTGAGTGCTTGTTGCCTGCCTGCCTGCCTGCTCTCTGTGTGCTGCCTGCTCTGAGTGCTGCCTGCCTGCTCTCTGTGTGCTGCCTGCTCTGAGTGCTTCCTGCCTGCTCTCTGTGTGCTGCCTACTCCCTGAGTGCTGCCTGCCTGCCTGCTCTGAGTGCTAGTGCTGCCTGCCTGCTCTGTGTGCTGCCTGCCTGCCTG
>VWZI01005584.1:130490-141876 GCA_013396835.1 Psilopogon haemacephalus
CAGGGTTGGCAGTGTGAGGTGCAGGGGTCAGGGCTGGCAGAGTGAGGTGCAGGGGGCAGAGCTGGCAGAGTGAGGTGCAGGGGGCAGGGGTGGCAGTGTGAGGAGCAGGGGGCAGGGCTGGCAGAGTGATGCTGCCCACAGCAGTGAGGTGCAGGGGTCAAGGCTGGCAGAGTGATGCTGCCCACAGCAGTGAGGTGCAGGGAGCAGGGCTGGCAGCATGAGGCTGCCCACAGTGCTGAGGCCAAGGCCACCCTGCACACCCACCCTGTGGAGCAAGAGGAGGTTTCTCAAAGCCTCCCTTGCCCCAGATCCGGGCACGGCTGCGATGTGTCTGCAACAGCATCGCCTTCGCCCTGCTCCCGGGGGTGGAGCACGGAGGAGGGGGAGAAAAGGGAACCGCCGTGGCCGCAGCAGAGGGCACTTGGCCAACCTTCCCCCGGGGTGACCCCGGCGTGAGCCGAACCCTGCCCACTCCTTCCCCGGCTCCAGGGGATTACAGGGAGCGTGTGGAAGCTCCTCCGGCGCCAATCGCCTTCCCCGGGCACAGCGCTCCGGTGGGCGCCAGGACAGCGGGACAAGGGTACCCGGGCGGCAGGGACAGGGCACACTGCTGCCCGCCTGCGCTGCCAGGAGCGCCGAGGAGGACGAGCTCCGAGGCCAGGCAGTGCCTTGGAAGGCAGGGAGATGTCTGCCACCCCTCCGTGTCACCGCCACGGGCAACTGCGTGGGCAGCCTGCCCGGAGGGGGTGAGCCAGCCCCGGTGAGCCAGCCCCGGCCGTGCCCGGGGGCCAGGGCACAGCGGGCAGGGCAGCGACACCCTGGTGCCCGCCTCCGCTACGCCTCCCGGGCACCCTCCGCCGCCTTCCCCCCGCCGCCGCCGCCAGCAGCCCCGATCCGCGGGGCCCGGCGGACGTTAGCGCTCGCCGGTTCCCCGGGGCAGAGCCGCGGGCAGGCCCCGGTACCTGGATGTGCTGGAAGCTTTCCTGCAGCTCCTCCCACTCCCGCAGGCACTCGGCCGCCGAGCTGCCGCCGGCCATGGCGGCGATGGCGAAGGGAGCGGAGCGGAGCGGAGCGGGCCCGGCCCGGCCCGGCTCGGCTCGGCTCGGCTCGGCTGGCGGCAAGGGGCGGCAAGGGGCNTCAAATTAGCAAAGAGCTAGGAAAAGTGTGCGGGGGGCACACCGGGAGGGGCTCGGTCTGGAGCCGCCCAGGGGAAGGCTGCAGTTGGGGAGGGGTCGAAGCGCTGCGGCTCCCGGGGCGGGGGGCACCGGGAGAGGCTCGACCTGAAGCTGCCCACGGGAGGGCTGCAGCTGGTGGAGTTCGGAGCTCACGGAGGGCGACCCCCAAATGGCAGAGCCGCGTGGGGGGTTTGGGTGGGGGAGGTCTCGGAGGGCACCGAGGGCAGGCTTGAGCCCAGCGCCGCCAGGGCACAGCCGAGCCGCGGCCTCGGCAGCGCCCCCGCGCACGGACACCGCACCGCTGCTCCGGGCAGCCCGGGACGGGCTTTGGCAACCCGCAGGGGGAAGAAATTGTTCCTCATGCCCAACCTGAGCCTCCCCTCGGGGCAGCTCAAGGTCGTTCCTTCATGGCTTGTTGCTTTGGCAAAGGATTTGTAAGGGCAGGGACCTGCTGCAGCAGGAGCAGAGGAGGTCACAGCAGTGCTGGCAGGGCTGGAAGGGCTCTGCTGGGAGCCAGGCTGGGAGAGTTGGGGGTGTGCAGCCTGGAGAGGAGGAGAAGGCTCCAGGGAGACCTTCTGGTGGCCTTGCAGGGCTGAAAGGGGAGATCAGGAAGCTGAGGACAGAGTTTTGGGCAGGACCTGTTGTGGCAGGCCAAGGTGGGGATGGTTTGGACTGGAAGAGAGTGGAGAGAAGGGAGAAATGTTTGTCCCTGAGGGTGGGCAGAGCCTGTGCCAGGCTGCCCAGAGAGGTGGGAGCTGCCCCATGGCTGGCAGCAGTGCAGCTCAGGTTGGTTGTGGCTGTGAGCAGCCTGCTCTGGCTGGGGCTGGCCCTGCTGAGTGCAGGGGGTTGGGCTGCATGGCCTGGACAGGTTCGTTCCAACCCATCCCAGTCTGGGGTTCTGATTGTCCCTCGGGAGCAGAGCCCAACCCCATCTGTCTCCAGCCTCCTCTCAGGGAGCTGCGGAGAGCAATGAGCTCTGCCCTCAGCCTCTTCTTCTCCACATTAACCCCCCCAAGCTCCTTCAGCTGCTCCTCCCCAGCCCTGTTCTCCAGACCTTTCCTGAGCCTGACCAGGCACAGCCCCGAGCATGTGGCCCGGCATAGCTTTGAGCCTGACCCAGCTCAGCTTTGAGCCTGACCCTGCACAGCTTTGAGCCTGACCCGGCACAGCTTTGAGCCTGACCCGGCACAGCTTTGAGCCTGGCCCAGCACAGCCCCGAGCCTGGCCCAGCTCAGCTTTGAGCCTGACCCCGCACAGCTTTGAGCCTGGCCCAGCACAGCCCCGAGCCTGGCCCAGCTCAGCTTTGAGCCTGACCCCGCACAGCTTTGAGCCTGGCCCAGCACAGCCCCGAGCCTGGCCCAGCCTGGGGCACAGACACAGCCCAGGAGCATTCCCTGTGCTGGTTTATTTGGTGATGTCAATGTGAGGAGTTCTCGGGGTGGCAGGAGAGGGCAGGACCAAGTTTGGGGGGCACACAGCAGGGCTGGTGGACTTTGAGGAGGGCTGAGCCATGCTGAGAGAAGTTTGGCTGCTGCAGCAGGAGGTGGCCCCTGGGAAGGTTGCTGTCACTCACCAGCCCAGCCAGGGGGCTTTGGGAGGCCAAGTGCTGTCTGCAGGCAGCTGAGAAGCACACAGAGGATGCAGGGAGAAGCCCTCCCCAAATGGACACTTTCTGCAGCACAGAGGAGATCCCAGATGGCTCTGGCCCACGTGGAGCTCAAGGTGAAGTTGCTCTTGTATTTAAGATCTCCTTCCAAGGAACCTTCTACCTAGATGCTGGTAGGAAGCAGGGCCAGGAAGCACCACTACTGGCCTGGTGCTCTCCTGGCTGGGTGCTGTCCTGACTTTGTGCTGTCCTGGCTGGGTGTTCTCCTGGCTGAGTGCTCTGCTGGCTTTGTGCTGTCCTGGGTGGGTGCTCTGCTGGCTTTGAGCTGTCCTGGGTGGGTGCTCTCCTGGCTTGGTGCTCTGCTGGGTGACTGGGTGCTCTGCTGGCTTTGTGCTGTCCTGGGTGGGTGCTCTGCTGGCTTTGAGCTGTCCTGGGTGGGTGCTCTCCTGGCTTGGTGCTCTGCTGGGTGACTGGGTGCTCTGCTGGCTTTGTGCTGTCCTGGCTGGGTGCTCTTCTGGCTTTGTGCTCTCCTGGCAGGGTGTTCTGCTGGCTTTGAGCTGTCCTGGGTGGGTGCTCTCCTGGCTTGGTGCTCTGCTGGGTGACTGGGTGCTCTGCTGGCTTTGTGCTGTCCTGGCTGGGTGCTCTTCTGGCTTTGTGCTCTCCTGGCAGGGTGTTCTGCTGGCTTTGAGCTGTCCTGGGTTGGTGCTCTCCTGGCTTGGTGCTCTGCTGGCTGCCTGCTCTACTGGCTTTGTACTGTCCTGAGTGGGTTCTCTGCTAGGTGGGTGCTCTGCTATCCTGGTTGGGTGCTCTGCTGGTTGGGTGCTGTCCTGGCTGGGTGCCATCCTGGCTGGGTGCTGTCCTGGCTGTCAGTAGTTGGGTTCAGAGACATCTGTGACCCTGGTGCCATAGATCTGTGTCTCCCAGGCTGAGAGCTGCTCCACAAAGCCTCGCTGAGGTCTCGCATTGCTTTTGCATTTCAGAACATGGCTCCAGGCTCGCTGTGAGCAGAGGGAGAGCAAAGAAGCTGGAAGTGAACCTGGGGGTGTGCAGGGAGCAGCTCACTGCTGGGTGACACAGGGTTGTGTGAACTGCCACTGTGGGACAGCAAGACCCTGCAGGGACAACTTTGCCTGCCGAGGCAGGGACAGCCTGGATCTAGATGTGAGCTTAGAACCATAGAATAGGTTGGGTTGGAAGGGACCTCCAAAGCTCATCCAGTCCAACCTCCTGCACTCAGCAGGGACATCCTCCACTAGAGCAGCTTGCTCACAGCCTTGTCCAGCCTCACCTTGAATATCTCCAAGGATGAGGCCTCAAACACCTCCCTGGGCAACCTGCTGCAGTGTTCCAGCAGCTTTCTGGGCCAGAACTTGTTCCTCACATCCCATCTCAAGCTGCTCTGCTCTCGTTTCAAACCATTGCCCCAGGCCTGTCCCTGCAGGCCTTTGGGCACAGTCCCTCTGCAGCCTGCTTGGAGCCCCTGCAGGTACTAGCAGGCAGCTCTAAGGTCTCCCTGGAGCCTTCTCTTCTCCAGGCTGAACACCCCCAGCTCCCTCAGCCTGTCCCCACAGCAGAGGATCATGTTCATGTCCCTCCTCTGGACTCACTCCGTCCTTCCTGTGTTGAGGGCTCCAGAGCTGGCCCCAGCCCTGCAGGTGAGCTCTGAGCAGAGCAGAGGGGGAGGATCTCCTCTCTCCCCCTCTGCCCACACTCCTTTGGCTGCAGCCCAGGCTGCCACTGCCCTGCTGGGCTGCCACTGCCCATTGCTGCCTCCTGTGCAGCTTCTCGCCACCAGCACCCCCAAGTCCTTTCCCCAGGGCTGCTCTCACCCTCACCACCCCCCAGGCTGCATTTACAGTCAGGATTGTTCCAGCCCAGGTGCAGGTCCCTGCACTTGGTCTCACTGAACCTCCTGAGGTTCACCTCTCCAGCTTGTCCAGGTCCCTCTGGATGCCCTCCTGTCCCTCTAGCCTATGGACAGCACCACTCAGCTTGGTGTCACCTGCAGCCTTGCTGAGGCT
Source organism: Psilopogon haemacephalus (assembly GCA_013396835.1). NCBI lineage: Eukaryota > Metazoa > Chordata > Aves > Piciformes > Megalaimidae > Psilopogon > Psilopogon haemacephalus. Next base: position 135,293 of record VWZI01005584.1, read on the forward strand.
GCCCTGGATCCCACTGTCCACAGATGATCAGCAGAGTGCTAAACAGGACTGCAGAGATGCCTGCAGCCCCCTCCAGGCTCTGCTGCCCTGCTGCAGGACAGCTCAGGCTGCTCTCACTGCCTGCCAGGCACTTGGTGTGATTTCACCCAGACACAGTGAATCAGTCCTGGATTTTCTACCCCCAAACTGCTCTTTCTGCCACGGGTGACAAGCAAGGCAGGGAGGCAGTGATGGAATTAGGAGGAGTGGATCCAAGCTGGTTTAGATTAGCCCTTAGGGAGAAGCTCTTCAGCATGAGGGTGGTGAGAGCCTGGAAGGGTTTGCCCAGGGAAGTGGTAGAAACCTCAACCCTGGAGGTGTTCAAGGCCAGGCTGGATGTGGCTCTGGGCAGCCTGATCTAGTGTGAGGTGTCCCTGCCCATGGCAGGGGGGTTGGAGCTGGATGCTCCTTGAGGTCCCTTCCAGCCCTGACAATTCTGTGGCTCTATGATCCTTGTGGTCCCTTCCAGTCCTGACTGATTCTATGATCCTTGTGGTCCCTTCCAGTTCTGACTGATTCTGTGATCATCTGTTCACAGGCAACCAAGACAGCTTCATCCCCTTGGCAGCTTGGTTGTGCCCTGCTGTGGGCAGGGCTGTGACCCTGCACTTAACCCCAGGGCATTAATTACAGCCAGCTTAATGATTGGGTCCTTAGGACCTGTGCTGCACGCAGGGTAGGTGGCCCAGTGGCACTTTGCTCCTCTCCAGCTGCCTCCCCTGGGCTTGCCCAGCAGCCTTCAGCTCCCAGTTTGCTGCCTGCCTGCCAGGCTCAGAGAGATTGCTTAAGGCTCCTGAGGCTGAAGGTCAGCAGATAGTGCTGCAGGGCACTGCTTTGCCTGCCTCGGGGACTTCAGAGGCTCCCAGCCTGACCCTCCAGTGCTGACTTCCCCAGCCACACCCTTGGGGATGTCTCCAGCTCCCACAGCCCAATCGATCCACTCAACTCCTTGACTGCTGGCAGAGTGAGCAGCTGCACGTCCTGCACCTGCCTCCTGCCAGAGCCAGAGCTGGGCTGGCTTGGGTGGAAGGGACCTGTCCAGGCCATCCAGTCCAACAGAAGGTCTCCTCTCAGCTCCTCAGGCCTCCCTGGGCTGAGCAGGCACCAGGCTGCCCAAGCTGCCATGGTCTGGAGCCTCTGGAAGCTCTCTCAGCAGGGTGGCAGCAGCCTGCTGTCCTGAACCCTCAGAAACAGCCAGGCCATGAGGGCTGCCCTCAGCATGGAGCCCCAGAGTGCTTTTGAGTGGGCACCTTTGGAGCTCATCTCCCCAACCCCCTGCACTCAGCAGGGCCAGCCCCAGCCAGAGCAGGCTGCTCACAGCCACAACCAACCTGAGCTGCACTGCTGCCAGCCATGGGGCAGCTCCCACCTCTCTGGGCAGCCTGGCACAGGCTCTCCCCACCCTCAGGGACAAACATTTCTCCCTTCTCTCCACTCTCTTCCAGTCCAAACCATCCCCACCTTGGCCTGCCACAACAGGTCCTGCCCAAAACTCTGTCCCCAGCTTCCTGATCTCCCCTTTCAGCCCTGCAAGGCCACCAGAAGGTCTCCCTGGAGCCTTCTCCTCCTCTCCAGGCTGCACACCCCCAACTCTCCCAGCCTGGCTGCCAGCAGAGCCCTTCCAGCCCTGCCAGCACTGCTGTGGCCTCCTCTGCTCCTGCTGCAGCAGGTCCCTGCCTGTGCTGTGCTGAGGGCTCCAGAGCTGCCCCAGCACTGGAGGGGAGGCTCAGCAGAGCAGAGGAGCAGAATCCCCTCCCTGCCCCTGCTGCCCACACTGCTGGGGCTCAGCCCAGGTCAGGCTGGGGCTGGGCTGGCAGCACTCAGTGCCAGCTCCTGTCCAGCTCTGCACCCGAAGCACCTCCAAGGCCTTCTCCTCAGGGTTGCTCCTTCCCCAGCCTGGATGGATACTGGGGGTTGTCCCAACCCAGGGGCAGGACCTTGCCCTTGGCCTTGTTGTGCCTCATAAGGTTCACTTCTTGAGCTTGTCTAGGTCCCTTCCCCTTCTCCTGGCATTTGGAAACTGCCTGGGTGAGCCACAGCTCACCTCTGCCCTGCCAACCTTCCCTTCCTCTTCTCTTAGTGCTGCCCTGCCAACCTTCCTTTCCCTTCTCATTCTCTTGGCATTTGGAAACTGCCTGGGTGAGTCACAGCTCCCCACTGCCCTGCCAACCTTCCCTTCCCCTTCTCTTGGTGCTTGGAAAGTGCCTGGGTGAGCCACAGCTCACCTCTGCCCTGCCAGCCTTCTCCTCTTGGTGCTTGGAAAGTGTCTGGGTGAGCCACAGCTCACCTCTGCCCTGCCAACCTTCTCCTCTTGGTGCTTGGAAAGTGCCTGGGTGAGCCACAGCTCACCTCTGCCCTGCCAACCTTCTCTTCTTGGTGCTTGGAAAGTGCCTGGGTGAGCCACAGCTCACCTCAGCCCTGCCAACCTTCTCTTCTTGGTGCTTGGAAAGTGCCTGGGTGAGCCACAGCTCACCTCTGCCCTGCCAACCTTCCCTTCCCCTTCTCTTGGCACCTGGTAAAGTGCTGAGGTCAAGCTGCTGATAGCAGCTAGGAGGAACTGCAAGGCTCAGCCTTGACTTTTGCCCTGCTTTGTGGGGGAATGGTTATCAGGCAAGCAGGAGCAAGCAGGAGCAGAGGAGCAGCAGTTCCTGCAGCCCTGCTGGCAGGCTCAGCCTCAAGTTGCCCACTGGAAGAGGTTTCTCCTTCTGCTGCAGGTGTTTGCACAAAATCAAGACAGTGACAGGTGGGGAGACACTGGCACAGCTTGCCCAGAAGAGGTTGTGGATCTCCTCCTCCCTGGAGGTGTTCAAGGTTAGTTTGGATGAGGCCTTGATGAAGTTTCTCCTGTCCAACCTGGTGTTGAACACCTCCAGGGAGGAGGAGATCCACAACCTCCCCTGGGCAACCTGCAGGTTGTGGATGTCTTCTCTGGAGATGTTCAAGGTGAGGTTGGATGAGGCCTTAATGAACTTTCTCCTGTCCAAGCTGGTGTTGAACCTCTCCAGGGAGGAGATCCACAACCTCCTCTGGGCAACCTGCAGGTTGTGGATGTTCTCCTCCCTATGGAGGTGTTCAAGGTGAGGTTGGATGAGGCTTTAATGAACTTTCTCCTGTCCAAGCTGGTGTTGAACCTCTCCAGGGAGGAGATCCACAACCTCCTCTGGGCAACCTGCAGGTTGTGGATGTTCTCCTCCCTATGGAGGTGTTCAAGGTGAGGTTGGATGAGGCTTTAATGAACTTTCTCCTGTCCAAGCTGGTGTTGAACCTCTCCAGGGAGGAGATCCACAACCTCCTCTGGGCAACCTGCAGGTTGTGGATGTTCTCCTCCCTATGGAGGTGTTCAAGGTGAGGTTGGATGAGACCTTGAGCAACCTGTGCTGGTTGGCATGGGCATGTCCCTGCCCATGGCAGAGGGGTTGGCACTGGCTGAGCTTTGAGATCTCTTCCAACCCTACTCATTCTCTGATCAGAAGGGAAGGATGTGGTGCTGAGGTGGCCCTAAAGGTTGCCCAGGGGAGGTTGTGGATCTCCTCCTCCCTGGAGATGTTCCAGACCAAGCTGGATGAGACCTTGAGCAACCTGTGCTGGTTGGCATGGGCATGTCCCTGCCCATGGCAGAGAGGTTGGCACTGGCTGAGCTTTCAGATCCCCTCCAACCCAACCCATTCTCTGAGTCAGGAGAGAAAGATGTGGTGCTGAGGTGGCCCTAAAGGTTGCCCAGGGGAGGTTGTGGATGTTCTCCTCCCTGGAGGTGTTCAAGGCCAGGCTGGATGAGACCTTGAGCAACCTGTGCTGGTGGGAAGTGTCCCTGCCCACAGCAGAGGAGTTTGAACTTGCTGAGCTTTGAGGTCCCTTCCAACCCATCCCATTCAACGATGGAGTGCTGAGGTTTCAGGAACAGAACCAAACCAAGGTGTGGTGGCAGTGAACTGCTGAGATACCTTCAGGGAGAACTGGCAGGAGTGGATCAGATAGGTCATGGCCGCGGCGCTGCTCCGGCTGAGGCCCAGGCTGGAGGACAGCAGAACTGCTCCGTGACCCTGCTGAGCATCTGAGCAAAGAAATGACAACCACAGATCAGCACTGGAGGCTCCACTGGTGCAGTGACAGCCCTGTCAGGCCAGCAGCCTGAGTGACAGGAAGGCTCAGGCACCCTGACAGCAGCAGATGGCCACTGCCAGCTCCTCTTTCTGTGAAGGTTTTGCCTTCCTCTAACAGAAGCACAGAACTGAGCAGCTTGGAAAAGAGTCCAGCCTAGCACCTGCTGATGAACTAACCCAAATCAGAGAATCAAGCAGGTTGGAAGAGACCTCCAAGATCACTGAGTCCAACCTAGCACCTGCTAATGACCTAACCCAAATCATAGAATCAAGCAGGTTGGAAGAGACCTCCAAGATCATTGAGTCCAACCTAGCACCTGCTAATGACCTAACCCAAATCATAGAATCATAACTCAAACAGGTTGGATGAGACCTCCAAGATCACTGAGTCCAACCTAGCACCTGCTGATGAACTAACCCAAATCAGAGAATCAAGCAGGTTGGAAGAGACCTCCAAGATCACTGAGTCCAACCTATCACTTTCTAAACAACTAAACACTAATCACAGATTCAAACAGGTTGGAAGAGACCTCCAAGATCATCAAGTCCAACCTATCCCCTAACATCTTCTAATTAGGGTTAGGGTTATTGTGGCCTTCCAGGATCTGAAGGGGACTACAAAATAGCTGGGAAGGGACTTTTTAGGCTATCAGGGAGTGCCAGGACTGGGGGGAATGGAGCAAAGCTGGAGGTGGGGAGACTGAGGCTGGAGGGGAGGAGGAAGTTCCTGAGCATGAGAGTGGTGAGAGGCTGGAATGGGTTGCCCCTGCAGGGAGGTGTTTAGGGACAGATCCCTGGAGGTGTTTTTGGCCAGGCTGGCAGAGGCTGTGGGCAGCCTGCTCTAGGGTAGGGTGTCCCTGGGCATGGCAGGGGGGTTGGGACTGGCTGCTCCTTGTGGTCCCTTCTAACCCTGACTGATTCTATGATCCTTGTGGTCCTTTCCAACCCTGACTGATTCTGTGACCCTTGTGGTCCCTTCCAGCCCTGACTGATTCTATGATCATTCTAAGTTCTGCAGCAGAAGGCTGCTGGAACACTGCAGCAGGTTGCCCAGCGAGGTGTTTGAGGCCTCATCCCTGAAGATACTCAAGGTGAGGCTGGACAAGGCTGTGAGCAAGCTGCTCTCATGGAGGATGTCCCTGCTGAGGTCAGGGGAGTTGGACTGGATGAGCTTTGGAGGTCCCTTCCAACCCAACCCATTCTCTGTGACCCTCATTGTCGTGCAGCCAGGCTGCAGCAATCAGCTCTCAAGCTGCAGGGGCCTAAGTTCACGTTCCTTACCACTCCAGGGAATCACCAGCAGGTAGGCATGGAGAGAGGAGGCAGAGCTCTGCTTTGATGATGGTTTTATGATGGGCACTTTGCAGTGAACATTGCTGCCATCAGCAAACTCATTTTCTACAAAGGCCAAGCTCAGCTGCTCCTGACCACAGCAACTCTGCTCCCCCTGCCTGGAAGGCTCCAGATGTTATTAAAAACCTTTGGAAGTCTTCCCTTTCCCTCTCCAGAGCACTCAGCATGACATCTGCCTCCAGTTACCTGAAGGGACATTGTGGAGAGGCTGCTGCTGGGCTCTGCTCACAGCTCCTTGGAGATAGAGCAAGGGGGAATGGCCTCAAGCTGAGCCTGGGGAAGTTTAGGTTGGGCATTAGGAAGAAGTTTTTTTCAGGGAGAGAGTGGTCAGGGACTGGAATGAGCTGCCCAGGGAGGTGGTGGAGTTCCCCCACCCATGGATGTGTTTCAGGGTGGTTTGGATGTGGTGCTTGGGGAAGATGAATCTTGCAGAGCAGGGTTCTAGGTTGGGTTTGGTGACCCTGAGGGGCTTTGCCAACCTGCATGTTCCTCTAATTCTGTGATTTTAGAGTAGCAGCAAAGCCTTATTTTTTAATTGCTGTGGAGTTTGATTTGGTTTGGATTCTGTTTTTTTCCCAAGCTCCAAAGCAGTGTTTTCTAACTTCTTTCCTGTGAGGAGGAAGTTCTTCACCATGAGAGTGGTGAGAGCCTGGAATGGGCTGCCCAGGGAGGTGGTTGGGGCCACATGGAATCATAGAATCAGTCAGGGCTGGAAGGGACCACAAGGAGCAGCCAGTTCCAACCCCCCTGCCATGCCCAGGGACACCCTACCCTAGAGCAGGCTGCCCACAGCCTCTGCCAGCCTGGCCAAAAACACCTCCAGGGACAAGGAGGAGGATCCTGATCTGTGTTCAGTTCTGGACCCCTCAATTCAAGAGAAATATTGAAGTGCTGGAAGGTGCTTAGAGAAGGACAGCAAGGCTGGGGAGGGGCCTGGAGCACAGCCCCAAGAGGAGAGGCTGAGGGAGCTGGGGGTGTGCAGCCTGCAGAAGAGGAGGCTCAGGGCAGAGCTCATTGCTCTCTGCAGCTCCCTGAAGGGAGGTTGTGGCCAGCTGGGGTTGGGCTCTGCTGCCAGGCAGCCAGGGACAGAAG
>VWZI01005584.1:149386-166354 GCA_013396835.1 Psilopogon haemacephalus
CTGCCTGTGTGGCTCGGCCCCTGCGGCTGCCTTGGGCGGGCAGACAGGCCCGGGCTGGGCTGGGCTGGGCCGGGGCCCGGGGCCGGGGCTGTGCCTTCGGGGGGCAGCGTCTGAGGGGTAGATGTGGCGCTCTGGGGCCTGAGCTGGTGGGCGTCGCGGTGGCGGTCGCTTGCCAGCTGGAATGGGACCCAGGAGGTTCGGCCTGAAGGGGAGGAGAAACTTCTTTAGGCTTGAAAACAGAAGGCTCAGAGGGGAGCGTGGTAATGGCTATAAATAACCCGAGGGGATGGGGGTCAGGATGGAGGCTTCTCAGGGAAGGGAGTAACAGATGTAAGGTGGCACCCAGGAGGCTGCATGTGAAGAGGAGGAGAAAGTTGTTTGTGGTGAGGGTGCTGGAGGCCTGGAGCAGGCTGCCCAGAGAGGCTGTGCAGTGTCCTTGTGTGGAGAGCTTCCAACCCCCCCCGGGCATTGTGCTGCTGGGCAAGCTGCTGTGGGTGCCCTGCTTTAGGGGTAGGCTTGGACTGGATAACCTCCAGAGGTCCCTTCCAGCCCACTCCATTCACTGAGGCTAAGTCATTCCTTTGCTGATGGGCTGCGATGGGCGACCTGCAGGTTTCCTTGCTGCTTCCTTCCTCTACTGCAGGCATGCCCCTGCTTGAGAATTCAACCCATGTTTGTAAATCTCTGCTGACCCAGCCCAGGCTGCTGCTGCCCTTCTTGCCCCGGTGGGCACCCCCTGGCTCATCTTCAGCTGCTGCCAAAGTGATAATTGACTGCACTCCCCTCTTCAGCCTCTTGCATGCAGGACAAGGGCCGAGAGGATGCTGAGGGGGCTGCAGCAGTGCCTGGGGAGGAGAGGCTGAGGGACCTGAGGCTGCTTAGTGTGCAGAAGAGAAGCCTGAGAGGGGATTGGATCAATGTTTGTAAGTGTCTGAGGGCTGGGGGCGAGGAGGGGGGGGACAGGCTCTGCTCACTGCTCCCTGCCATAGGCCAAGGAGCAATGGATGGAAGCTGCAGCACAGGAGGTTGCAGCTCAAGACAAGAGGCAACTTCTTACCTGTGTGGGTACCAGAGCCCTGCCCAGAGAGGTTGTGGAGTCTCCTTGTGTGGAGCCTTTGCAGACTCTGTCTGGATGTGTTGCTGTGTGCCCTGAGCTAGCTTGGATGCTCCTGCTCTGGCAGGGTGGAGTTGGACTGAAAGAGTTGGGGTTGTGCAGGCTGGAGAAGAGGAGTCTCCCAGGTGATCTTCTTATGGCCTTCCAGTATCTGAAGTGGGCTCCAAAAAAGTTGGGGAGGAACTTTGGAGCTTGTCAGGGAGTGACAGGAGTGGGGGCAATGGAGCAAAGCTGGAGGTGAGGAGGAAGTTGCTGAGCATGAGAGTGGTGAGAGGCTGGAATGGGTTGCCCCTGCAGGGAGGGGGTTGGGGGCAGATCCCTGGAGGTGTTTTTGGCCAGGCTGGCAGAGGCTGTGGGCAGCCTGCTCTAGGGTAGGGTGTCCCTGGGCATGGCAGGGGGGGTGGGACTGGCTGATCCTTGTGCTCCCTTCCAACTCTGACTGATTCTAGGAGTCTCCTTGTCTGGAGCCTTTGCAGACTCTGTCTGGATGTGTTGCTGTGTGCCCTGTGCTAGATTGGATGGTCCTGCTCTGGCAGGGGGATTGGACTCGGTGATCTCCTTGGGTCCCTTCCAACCCCTGACATGCTGTGAGCCTGTGAACACTCCTGCTCTGCTTGGGACTTAGCAGCAATCCTTCATGTGCTGAAATCCTCTGAGCATGGCTCATGGTACCAGGAGAGCAGGGCAGGTGGTGCTGCTGCTGCATGGGCGGGGGTCCATAGACACTGACCTCTGTCTCCTAGTGTAAGTAGCTGCCCGTGGCAGATGTCAGGGTGATGACTGCAGCTACAGAGATGTCCTTTACAAGAGGTTACATTGGCAGAGACCTTGAAGATCAAGTTGTAGGTCCCTTCCAACCATTACCACTCTGTATAAAGTCCAACCCTGAGCCCAGCACTGCCCAGGGCACTGCTGAGCCATGGACCTCAGCACCACCTCTGCACAGCTTTGAAACCTCTCCAGGGATGGGGACTTCCCCCCTGCCCTGAGCAGCCTGGGCCAGGCCTGGACAACCCTCAAGGAGAAGAATTTGTGCCTCCTGTCCAACCTCAACCTTCCCTGCAGCAACTTGAGGCCATTTGCTCTCATCCTGTCACTTGATACCGTGGAGGAGAGCCCAACCCCTGCCCGGCTCCAGCTTCCTTTCAGGGAGCTGTAGAGAGTCTGAAGGTCTCCTTTCAGCCTCCTTTTGTGTTGATCAGGCCCGAGACAGTGTTGGGCAACATCAAGGGAGGCTTGGCTAATCGTTTTGATAATTATTCTATTGATTAGCAGTGAGCTTTTGGCCTCCTGCTCTCAGCCCTGTCGTAAATGTGGGGCTGAGCAGTGACTAATGCCAGACTTTGCCTCCCCTCGGAGAGCAGAAACCCAGAGCTGAGCTGAGGCTGATTGAGCTCCTGGGGAGATAATTTCTTGTCCTAGCTGCAGCTCCCTGCATGAGCAGCTTAATTATTCTGCTGCTGTGGCTTGCTCTGCCAGGCTGGGGTGGTGGAGGAGGTCGTTAGCAGCACTAATTGGGTTAGATTCCTGCAGCAGCTTCTGCTTCTCTGCTGCTTGGGCAGATGCTTGCATTTGAGTGCTCCTTTGGACTTCATAGATTGCATCAGGTCGGGAAGGACCCTCCAAGGTCACCTTAGCTAACTCCCCTGCAGTCTACAGAGACATCTCCAACTAGAGCAGGCTGCCCGGGGCCATGCTGAGCCTGATCCTGAGTGTCTCCTGGAGTGGGGCCTCAGCCACCTCCCTGAGCAACCTGTGCCTGTGCCTCCCCACCCTCACTGTGCAGAGCTTCCTCCTGATGTCCAACCTAAAGCTGCCCTGCTCCAGTTCCAAACCATTGCCCTCATCCTGTCCCCTGCCTGTAGGTCCCCTTCAGATAGCGAAATGCAGCCCTGAGGTCCTCCTGAAGCCTTTTATTGTCCAGGCTGAACAGTCCCAACTCTCCCAGCCTACCCTCACAGGAGAGGTTCTTCATCCCTCTGATCATCTTTTTGGCCTCCTCTGGACCCTCTCCAGCAGTTACATGTCCTTCTTGTGCTGGAGTCTCCACAGCTGGCCCCAGCCCTGCAGGTGAGGTCTGAGCAGAGCAGAGGGGCAGGATCCTCTCTCTCCATCTCTGCCCACACTGCCTTGGCTGCTGCCCAGGTTGCCAGTGCCCATTACTGGCTCCTGTGCAGCTTCTCCAGCAGCACTTCTGCAAGCTGAGCAGCTCCATCTCTCCCAGCCTGTGCTCTCAGGGAGTGGTTTTTGTGTTCCTTGTAGTGAAATGTCTTCATTGCCCCCAGGGGAAAGGAAGTTTTGTTCCTGGATAGTGGAAGAGGGAACCAGGAAAAGCCTGCCAAGTGTTGCCTGAAGTCAGAGCTGGCTCCACGGGGCAGCAGGTGGCAGTCTCAAGCAGATGTTCTCAGATGAAGGAAGGGATCACATCCAGAGAGGGCAACCAAACTGAGGAAGGGTCTGGAGAACAGGGCTGAGGGGTGCTGGTGGAAGAGAAGCTCTGCATGAGGCAGCGGTGTGCACCTGCAGCCCAGAAAGCCAAGCAGGGGCAGTGTGGGCAGCAGGGCCAGGGAGGTGATTCTGCCCCTCTGCTGTGCTCTGCTGAGAGCCCACCTGGAGTAGTGCATCCAGTGCTGGAGCCCCTGGGACAAGAGGGATGTGGAGATGCTGGAGGTGTGCAGAGAAGGGCCCCGAGGATGCTGAGAGGGCTGCAGCAGCTCTGCTGTGAGCACAGCCTGAAAGAGTTGGGGCTGTGCAGGCTGGAGAAGAGGAGGCTCCCAGGGGACCTTCTGGTGGCCTTCCAGGATCTGAAAGGGGGCTACAAAAAAGCTGGGGAGGGACTTTTGAGGCTGTGAGGGAGTGGCAGGTCTGGGGGGAATGGAGCAAAGCTGGAGGTGGGGAGATTGAGGCTGGAGGTGAGGAGGAAGTTGTTGAGCATGAGAGTGGTGAGAGGCTGGAATGGGTTGCCCCTGCAGGGAGGTGTTTGGGGCCAGATCCCTGGAGGTGTTTCTGGCCAGGCTGGCAGAAGCTGTGGGCAGCCTGCTCTAGGGTAGGGTGTCCCTGGGCATGGCAGGAGGATTGGGACTGGCTGATCCTTGTGGTTCCTTCCAACCCTGACTGATTCTCTGGTTCCATGATTCTAAGGACAACTTCCCTGTGACCCTGGAGGATCAGAGGGAGGCTGTGGTGCTGAGCCCTTCCTGGGGTGGCTTAGTCAATCAGTGCTGAGAAAAGCATTGGGGAGCAGAGCTAAAAGCAAAGAGAAGATGGTGAAATCCCCCAGGGCGCTGCTGCTGCAGCCACAGCGAAGTCTCTGCAGTGTTTGTCTTCTTTTTCTTCCCCTCCCTCTCTCAGAACAATGCCAAGGTGGCAGTGCTGGGTGCCTCGGGGGGCATTGGGCAGCCTCTGTCCCTGCTCCTGAAGAACAGTCCCCTGGTGAGCAAGCTCAGCCTCTACGACATCGCCCACACTCCAGGGGTGGCTGCAGACCTCAGCCACATCGAGACCAGAGCCAGTGTGAAAGGTACTGCTGCAGGCCCCTGCTGTGCTGAGAGCTGCCCTGGGGGGTCTGAGTGTGCTGAGAGCTGCCCTGGGGGGTCTGAGTGTGCTGAGAGCTGCCCTGGGGGGTCTGAGTGTGCTGAGAGCTGCCCTGGGGGGTCTGAGTGTGCTGAGAGCTGCCCTGGGGGTGTCTGAGTGTCCAGAGAGGTCCTCTGGGGTGTTTCTTGAGTGTGCTGAGAGCTCCCCTGGGGTGTCTTAGTGTCCAGAGACCTCCCCTGGGGTGTGTGAGTGTGCTGAGAGCTGCCCTGGGGTGGGTGTGAGTATGCTGAGAGGGCCTTTGGGTGCTTCTGAGTGTGCTGAGAGGGCCTTTTGGGTGTCTCAGTGTTGTGAAAGGTCCCCTGGGGCTGCCTCTGAGTGTGCCCAGAGAGCTCCCTTGGGGTGTCTGTGGATGTGCTGAGAGTTCCTCTGGGGTGTCTGTGGATGTGCTGGATGAGGCTTTGAGCAACCTGTGCTGGTGGAATCTGTCCCTGCCCATGGCAGAGGGTTGGAACTTGCTGAGCTTTAATGTCCAACCCTAACCCATTCTATGGCTGTCTGCAGCTGCTCTGCCAGGCACTGCTGAAGGGGAGCTGCAATCACTGGCAGCAAGCATGCAGTAAAATCACCTCAGAGGGAAGCTTGAGCCTTGAATTGAAAGGTTGGGCTGCAAATAGCCAAGCCCTGGTGGGGTGATCTGCATGGAGCTGCTCTTCTAAAGGGGGCAGCTGCCAAGCTGGGAAGAAATCAACCCAGATCTGATCTTCAGTTGATTTGAAGGTCACCTGAAAGCTTTTGCTGCAGAGCAGGAGGAAGTGGGGATGGTTCAGAGCAGATGAATGTGAGATTCTCTCCCTACTCTTTAAAAGTTTTTAAGCAAGGCTGAAAACATCACTTAAGATCCCTCCATAGTTCTGCTGCTTTGCTCTGTGGCATCAAATCTGAATCAGAAGAGGAATTCTGCTCCTCCGAGTGTGATTTTCTGCTCCAAAAGTGTTGGCTGTCTACTGCCTGGCAAAACCATCATAACCTGAATTTCTTCTTCCAGGCTTCATGGGACCTGAGCAGCTGCCTGAGTGCCTGAAGGGCTGTAATGTTGTTGTTATTCCTGCTGGAGTGCCCAGAAAACCAGGTATGACCTCCTGAAAAGCTCCAGGCCTTCACTTGAGCTTTCTCTCTGCTCTCCTGGTGCTCAGTAGAGCTGTGGGTGGTGTTTTGTGGTGCTCTTAAGATGGTGTTGAACACCTCCCAGGGAGAGAGACGTCCACAGCCTCCCCTGGGCAACCTTTGGTTGGAACGTGCTGAGCTTTGAGGTCCCTTCCAACCCTAACCCATTCTGTGACTGTCTGCAGCTGCTCTGCCAGGCAGAGCAGCTTGGGCTTGCCTCTGAGTGTGCCCAGAGAGCTCCCTTGGGCTTGCCTCTGAGTGTGCCCAGAGAGCTCCCTTGGGCTTGCCTCTGAGTGTGCCCAAGATCCCATTGTGTGCTTCTGTGCTCCACAACCTCCCTGGAGGTATTCAGAACCAGACTGGATAAGTCCTTAAGCAACCTGTTCTAGTGGGAAGTGTCCCTGTCTGTGGCACAGGGAGGTTGGAACTGGCTGAGCTTTGAGGTCACTTCCAACCTAAACCATTCTGTGATTCTCTACAAGTGTCCTCCTCCTGGAGCCTCCTTTAGTATCCTGAGGGGTTGGAAGGAGCCAAACCCTCAAGACCCAGCAGAGCTTAAGCATGCAGAGGCCTTGAGTTACCTGTTCCAGTGGGAAATGTCCCTGCCTATGGCACAGGGGGTTGGGTCTGGCTGAGCTTTGAGCTCCCTCCCAACCTAAACCATTCTATGATGCAGTTGATGATGCTGACCAAGCCTCGCTGCAGTGCTGAGCCCTGCAGAACAGAGTCAGTGCAGCTGCAGGCTGAGCTCTGTGGAACCAAAAGCAGCAACTGGTGCACCTCTGGAGCAAACATGCAGTAAAATCATCTCAGAGGGCAGAGGGTTGGAACTTGCTGAGCTTTGAGGTCCCTTCCAACCCTAACTCATTCTATGGCTGTCTGCAGCTGCTCTGTGAGGTACTGCTGAAGGGGAGCTGCAATCACTGGCAGCAAACATGCAGTAAAATCACCTCAGAGGGAAGCTTGAGCCTTGAATTGAAAGGTTGGGCTGCAAATAGCCAAGCCCTGGTGGGGTGATCTGCATGGAGCTGCTCTTCTAAAGGGGGCAGCTGCCAAGCTGGGAAGAAATCAACCCAGATCTGATCTTCAGTTGATTTGCAGGTCACCTGAAGGCTTCTGTTGCAGAGCAGGAGGAAGTGGGGATGGTTCAGAGCAGATGAATGAGAGATTCTCTCCCCTCTCTTTAAAAGTTTTTAAGCAAGGCTGAAAACATCACTTAAGATCCCTCCATAGTTCTGCTGCTTTGCTCTGTGGCATCAACTCTGAATCTGAAGAGGACTTCTGCTCCTCTGAGTGTGATTTTTCTGCTCCAAAAGTGTTGGCAACTGGTGCACCTCTGGAGCATACTGGTTTGTACTGGCCCATTTGTGACCCTGGGTGACTTCCAACCCTCTTGTGGCTGTGTTTCAGGCATGACTCGTGATGACCTCTTCAACACCAACGCCAGCATTGTTGCCACCTTGACAACTGCCTGTGCAAAGCACTGTCCAGAGGCCATGATCTGCATCATCTCCAACCCAGTGAGTGATTTCTGGGCCCCTTGCCACTCTGCAGGAGATGGAATCCAGGCTGGGGATACTGCAGGCAGCTCTGACTTCCTCTTGTTCTTCATCAGTATCTTTAAGGACTTGCAGAAAAGAGCCATGTCCAGCCTGGAGAAGAGAAGGCTCCAGGGAGACCTTGGAGATGCCTTCCAGTGCCTGAAGGGAGCTCCAAGCAGGTTGCAGAGGGACTGTTCCCAAAAGACTGCAGGGGCAATGGTTTGAAATGAGAGCAGAGCAGCTTGAGATTGGATGTGAGGAACAAGTTCTGCCCCAGGAGGCTGCTGGAACACTGCAGGAGGTTGCCTAGGGGCTGGCACCCCTCAGGCTGCAGAGTTGGGCAGAGGGAAGCTCATGAAGGTCACCAAGGGCAAGGGCAGGGTCCTGGAGCTGGGGAGGAGACAGCACTGAACTTCTCCACACCTCTGCTGCTGGGGCTATGTGCTGAGAATGCTGCTGGGGCTCAGCAGCTGCAGCCAGGGGCTCAGCCTTGGGGATTTCATTGAGGGTTTCAGGTCAGGTCAGGCCAATCCCTCAAGTGAGCAACAGAGCTTCAGTTCTTGAGTGTTTGGGATGTGCAGTGAGAGCTGCCTGCAGAGTTGGGCAGAGGGAACCTCCTGAGCATCACCAAGGGCAAGGGCAGGATCCTGGCTCTGGGCAGGAACAACCTCCTGCAGCAGGACAGCTGAGGGGGGAGCTGCTGGGGAGCAGCTGCAAGGAGCAGGAGCTGGGAGTGCTGGGGGGGAAGAAGTTGCCATGAGGCAGCAATGAGCCCTGGGGGGCAAGGAGGGAAATGGTGTACAGGGGGCATGAAGGAGAGGGTGGGCAGCAGGGCAAGGGAGGTTCTGCTGGGCAGGGCAGCATATGGAGTGCTGGGTCCAGCTCTGGGCTCCCCAGTTGCAGAGAGACAGAGAACTGCTGGAGAGAGCCCAGGGGAGGCTGCAGAGCTGCTGAGGGGCCTGGAGCAGCTCTGACAGGAGCAAAGGCTGAGAGCCCTGGGGCTGAGAGCCTGCAGGAGAGCAGCCCCAGAGGGCAGCTGAGCAATGCTCAGCAAGAGCTGAAGGAGCTGTGGGGGGCAAGAGCCTGGGTCCAGACTCTGCTGAGTGGTGCCCAGGGCCAGGCCAAGGGGCAGCAAGAGGCAGAAAGTGTCAGGCAGGAGGCTGCATGTGAAGAGGAGGAGAAAGTTGTTTGTGGTGAGGGTGCTGGAGGCCTGGAGCAGGCTGCCCAGAGAGGTTGTGGAGTGTCCTTGTGTGGAGAGCTTCCAACCCCCCCTGGGCATTGTGCTGCTGGGCAAGCTGCTGTGGGTGCCCTGCTGGAGCAGTGGGGCTGGGCTGGATGATCTCCAGAGGTCCCTTCCAGTCCCCTCATGCTGGGGCTTTGGGATTGTGTGACACTGTCCTGTTGCTTGGTGCTTTGGCAGCAGTCTGAGGCTGGTTGCAGTGAGCTGCTGCCTGTCCTTGCTCCCAGGTGAACTCAACCATCCCAATCACCTCAGAGGTGTTCAAGAAGCAGGGAGTCTACAACCCAAAAAAGATCTTCGGGGTCACGACGCTGGACATTGTCAGAGCAAACACCTTCGTGGCTGAGCTCAAGGTGAGTCAGGGCAGCAGCACCTGTGGGACTTATATTGTGCTCTGGTCATTAGAGAGGTCCAAAATGAGTTTTTTTGGGGTCACTGCAGGGAGACCAAAGAGTTTGGAATAGCTGTGGGGCTGCAGGCCAGGGCAGCCATTCCCTGTTCCCATGGCCTGCAGGAGCCTGGGGGATAGAATTTCTTCAGGCTGTCCTCAGGGAGGCTGTGACCTTTCCTTTAGACACTTTGTCCCCTGCAGGCACTCTCTGTGCTCTCCTGAGCTCTGCTGGCATCTGCAGCCCTGCTGGTGTGTGGTGGTTTTACTGCCCACAGAATGAAAGCTCTCAAACCAACTGGAGAAAAAGAACAGAATCATATTTTGGCTAGAGAGATACAGAAAGTTACAGAAGAGATACAGGAATCATAGCAAACCCCTTGAATATATTTTTTTTTTTCCCCTCCACCCCAAAACTAAACCTATCATCCCCAGTCTGCTCCCATCATAGAATGGTTTAGGTTGGAAGGAGGCTCCAGGAGGACACTTAGAGAATCACAGGATGGTTTAGGTTGGAAGGGAGCTCAAAGCTCAGCCAGTTCCATCCCCTCTCCGCCATAGGCAGGGACACCTCCCATTAGAATAGGTTGCTCAAGGCCTCTGCATGCTTAAGCTCTGCTGGGTCTTGAGGGTTTGTCTCCTTCCCAGCCCCTCAAGATGCCAAAGGAGGCTCCAAGAGGAGGACACTTAAGATAATCACAGAATGGTTTAGGTTGGGAGGGAGCTCAAAGCTCCCAGCCAGTTCCAATCTCCCTGTGCCATAGGCAGGGACACCTCCCACTAGAACAGGTCACTCAGGGCCTCATCCAGCCTGGTCCTGAACACCTCCAGGGAGGTTGTGGAGCACAGAAGCACAGAATGTGATCTTTGTGCTTCTGTGCTCCACAACGTCCCTGGGCAACCTGTGCCAGTGTCTCACCACCCTCACTGCAAACAACTTCCTCCTCACATCCACTTTCAATCTCCCTTCTGCCAGTTCAAACCTATTCCTCCTCCTCCTCCCCTGTCATTACCAGACCTTGTCACTACTCCCTCCCCAGCCCTTCTGCAGACCCCTTCAGATCCTGCAAGGCTACTCCAGGTCTCCTGGAAGCCTTCTCCAGGCTGCAGAGCCCCAACTCTCTCAGCCTGTCCTCAGAGCAGAGCTGCTGCAGCCCTCTGAGGTTCAGATGTTTCTTCCTCTCAATCTGCTCAGCCAAGGGAGTGAGGAGCTGGCCAAAAGGTGAAGTCATTTGGGGCTGTGAAAGGTCTCAGTGTGGAAGCCCTTTGGGGTTCTTCAGCCTGGAGGGCTTCAAGCACACCTTAAGGCTTCCAGGAGACCTTGGAGTAGCCTAACATCCTCTTTCAGTCTCCCCTCCTACGTTTCAAACCCATTCCTCCTCCCCTGTCATTACCAGACCTTGTCAATAGTCTCTTCCCAGCCCTCCTACAGCCCCCTTCAGATCCCAAGGGTCACTCCAAGGTCTCCTGGAAGCCTTCTCCAGGCTGCAGAGCCACAACTCTCTCAACCTGTCCTCACAGCAGAGCTGCTGCAGCCTTCTGAGCCAATCCTCTCCCCTCCCAAGCCTCTACCATCCTCAGGCCCCCAACCACACCTACCCCTTACATTGTTTTGTCCCCAAACGTGGCTGCAGGAGGAGGAGGAAAGGAGCAGGAGCTGACCTTGCTGTGAGCTTATAAAGAGATAGAATTATGGGATGGAAGAACATTTTTCTTCTAGTCCCTAGAGGAGTTTTTAACCCCTGTAGCTCCCAACCAGAGCAGAGGGGTTTGGGCTGGGGTATGGCTGCAGGTTCCCAAGTGCTGTGTCACAGTGTTTGGCCACCTCCCAGGGCTGTGCCAGCTTCCTGCTCTTCACAGTCTGGGCTTGAGCTGCTCTTCATCTGCACTGGCATTGAGAAAGAACATCCTGGAGCTCACCTCTGCATCAGGTTTTGCCTCTGGAGTGTAGCTGCCCCCTGGGGGTTGTGCCCTGGGTTTTAGAGGTGCCCAATCCTGCCCTGGGCAGGAGGTGAAGGGCAGGGGCTTGAAATGTTTTCCTTTCTCCACCTGCTTCAGGACTTGGGAAGTTTTCTTTTTCTCTTAGGGCCTAGATCCCGCTAAAGTCACTGTTCCAGTGATTGGAGGCCATGCTGGCAAGACCATCATCCCTCTGATCTCCCAGGTGGGTACCAGCTGCTGGGAGTGCTCCTGCTTTGGCTGGGGGTGGGAGGGAGGTTGTGCTCTGGATGGTCTCCAGAGGTCCTTTCTGACCCCCACCCTGCTGGGGCTGGGGGAGTGAATCAAAGTGGGAATAAAAATGTCCTGCCCAGCACCTTCTGAGGGACTGAGTGAAAGAGCTTTGGAGCAGCTCAGTGCTGAAAGGCTGCTTTGGTCAGACAGGAGAGGCCAGGCAGCTGCACACAGCTGGATCTGTAGGTTCAGAACCTCTCCAGACACTGCTGGCAGGCTGCATCCTCCAGAATCACAGACACATGCAGGCTGCAAAGTCCCTCAGAGTCACCCAAGCCCAACCTCTACCCCTGCTCTGCAGGATTTACCTTGCACCACATCCAAAAGGCTTTGGACTTCCCCTGGTGCCACAGTGACCAAGATAATTTTGGTGGCTTCTTGCAGTTCCTCAGGCTTGCTACATCTGCCTGTTGCAGCAGCCATGGCCTGGCCTTGGCTTTGCTGCAGAGCTGTGGCTTGTCCTTGAGCCAGAGAGAGGCAGGCCTGGGCTCCTGTCACAGCTCAGCCTGCTGGACCCTGCCAGCTGATGGCTTTGTCACACAGGCTGTGAGCTGGAGGAGCTGAATCTGCCTGGTGAGAAGTGTTTATAAAGAGCTCTTGAACAGTGCAGGAAGCATCTTGTGGGGTGGCCTCAGCTGAGGCTGAAGGGTCCTGGTGTCTCGAGAGTTACCTTCTGCCTCCCTCTCCAGTGCACACCCAAGGTGGACTTCCCTCAGGATCAACTGGTGAAGCTTACAGGCAGGATTCAAGAAGCTGGCACTGAAGTTGTCCAGGCTAAAGCAGGAGCAGGTTGGTCCTACAGCTTCCAAGACCACATTCTGTGCTCCACAACCTCCATGGAGGTGTTCAGGACCAGGTTGGATGAGGCCCTGAGTGACCTGTTTTAGTGGGAGGTGTCCCTGCCTATGGCCCAGGGGGCGTTGGAGCTGGCTGAGCTCTGAGCTCCCTTCCAACCTAAACCATTCTATGATTCCCACCCTCTGAAGGCTTCATGGCCTGGGTTGGCTCCCTACAAAGTAGCCTCAGGACCTTCTAGTGGTAGGTTCAAGGCCAGATTGAATGAGGCCTTGAGCAACCTGTTCTAGTGGGAGATGTCCCAGCCTATGGCCCTGGGTGGATTTGATCTGGCTGAGCTTTGAGGTCCCTTCCAACCCAAACCATTCTACGATTCCCACCCTCTGAAGGCTTCGTGGCCTGGGTTGGCTTCCTGCAAAGTGGCCTCAGGACCTTCTGGTGATAGGTTTGGCTCCTCCATCTGACCTGACGCTGTGAGCAGGTTAGCAGGTGAGTCCAGGACACACCTGAACTAGCTTTGCTGGTGAGTCTTCAGCAGCTCCAAGCTCTCTTGGGTCCTCTTTAAGGTTCTGGTGAGTCTTTAGGCCATGGTGAATCTTGAGGGGAGAGCTACTGCTGAGACCAGGCTGGGGACTCTGCTGTAACACTGCTTTTGTTCTGCAGGATCTGCCACCCTCTCCATGGCCTACGCTGGTGCTCGCTTTGTCTTCTCCCTGTTGGAAGCCATGAATGGGAAGCAGGGAGTGGTGGAGTGCTCCTTTGTCAAGTCAGAGGAGACAGAGAGCCCTTACTTCTCCACACCTCTGCTGCTGGGGGTATGTGCTGGCAATGCTGTGGGGCTCAGCAAGGGGTTCAGGATGTCAGGAACAAGTCCTGCCCCAGGAGGCTGCTGGAACACTGCAGCAGGTTGCCCAGGGGCTGACACCCCTCAGGCTGTGCTGTAGAGTTGGGCAGAGGGAAGCTCCTGAAGGTCAGCAAGGGCAAGGTCCTGGGGAGGAGACAGAGAGCCCTGAACTTCTCCACAGCTCTGCTGCTGGGGCTGTGTGCTGAAAATGCTGCTGGGGGCTCAGCAGCTGCAGCCAGGGGCTCAGCCTTGGGGATTTCATTGAGGGCTTCAGGTCAGGTCAGTCCCTCAAGTGAGTAACAGAGCTTCAGTTCTTGAGTGTTTGGGGTGTGCAGTGAGAGCTGCCTGCAGAGTTGGGCACAGGGAACCTCCTGAGAGGCATCCAGGGCAAGGGCAGGATCCTGGCTCTGGGCAGGAAGAACCTCCTGCAGCAGGACAGCTGAGTGGGGAGCTGCTGGGGAGCAGCTGCAAGGAGCAGGAGCTGGGAGTGCTGGGGGGGAAGAAGTTGCCATGAGGCAGCAATGAGCCCTGGGGGGCAAGGAGGGAAATGGTGTACAGGGGGCATGAAGGAGAGGGTGGGCAGCAGGGCAAGGGAGGTTCTGCTGACATTTGGCCTCCCTAGGGCAGGGCAGCATATGGAGTGCTGGGTCCAGCTCTGTGCTCCCCAGCTGCAGAGAGACAGAGAACTGCTGGAGAGAGCCCAGGGGAGGCTGCAGAGCTGCTGAGGGGCCTGGAGCAGCTCTGACAGGAGCAAAGGCTGAGAGCCCTGGGGCTGAGAGCCTGCAGGAGAGCAGCCCCAGAGGGCAGCTGAGCAGTGCTCAGCAAGAGCTGAAGGAGCTGTGGGGGGCAAGAGGCTGGGGCCAGACTCTGCTCAGTGGTGCCCAGGGCAAGGGACACAAAGTGTCAGGCAGGAGGCTGCATGTGAAGAGGAGGAGAAAGTTGTTTGTGGTGAGGGTGCTGGAGGCCTGGAGCAGGCTGCCCAGAGAGGCTGTGCAGTGTCCTTGTGTGGAGAGCTTCCAACCCTCCCTGGGCATTGTGCTGCTGGGCAAGCTGCTGTGGGTGCCCTGCTGTAGGAGTAGGTCTGGGCTGGATGATCTCCAGAGGTCTCTTCCAACCCCCTCCATGCATGGATTCTGGAATGTGCACCTCATGCTCTTGAGGGCTGCTCCTGGTGCTGCTTTTATCTGCTCTTAGGCTGTGGCTCAGTGAGCAGGCAGAGGTTGAGGCCTGGCTTAGGAGGTCAAACTTGGCTCAAGCCAGCTCCTGCTTGCAGAGGGCTTTGCTGTGATCACTCAGAGTCAGCAATCCTCTCTCCTCTGCTTCATCTGCTGCAGGCAAATCCCTCAGAGCTGGAGGCACACAGGCAACTGCTGCATGGATTAGGAAAAGCAGATTGCTTTAAGGACCTCTGCTGAACTCAGCCAGAAGTGTTCCTTTTGTCACCCTTCCCCTCTGGGGGGAGTGGGGGAAAAAGGAGGAAGCTGCAGCCCTGTGCTGACTGCTGGGGTGCAGAGGATGGCAGCTGCTGTCTTGGGAGCTGGGTGGTGAAGGAGTGGAGATGGAGGAGAGGGTTAAGAGGGAGGGTTTGGGATTGTGAAGAGCTGAAGGTGCAACCTAAAGCAGTTTAAGACAGTGGCAAGCAATGGGCATACACCAGGGGGAAGAGATGATCCTGCTCGTGGTGGGTCCCAAGGCAGGAAGAGGCCTCAGCTCTGGAGGTGCTCAAGGTGAGGTTGGATGGGGCCTGGATGAAGTTTTTCCTGTCCAGCCTGCTGTTGAACATCTCCAGGGTGGAGGAGATGCACAACCTCCCTGAGCAATCTGGAGGTGGAACCTCCTGTGGTCATGAAGCTGCTGCAGGACAGTAAGAGGAGGCTTCTGAGCCTTGCTGGGAAGGGCAGGCTGGAGATGAGAGAAGTTGGGAGGGACCTGGAGAGCACCAAACACAGGAATGCATCCAGGTGGAGTTGAGACAGACTCCACAGCCTCTCTGGGTAGCTTGCTCCAGGGCTCTGTTACCTTCAGCATGAAGAGAAGTTTCTCCTCATGCTGAGGTGGAACCTGCTGTGGTTGTGAAGCTGCTGCAAGACAGTAGGAGGCTTCTGAGCCTTGCTGGGAAGGGCAAGCTGGAGATGAGACAAGTTGGAAGGGATTTGGAGATCACCAAACACAGGAATGCATTCAGGTGGGGTTGAAACTCTCCAGACAGATTCCACAACCTCTCTGGGCAGCCTCCTCCAGGGCTCTGTCACCCTCAGCATAAAGAAATTCCAGTGCAGCATGAGGAAAAGTTTCTCCTCAGGCTGAGGTGGAACCTCCTGTGGTTGTGAAGCTGCTACAGGACAGTAGGAGGCTTCTGAGCCTTGATGGAAAGGGCAGGCTGGAGATGAGACAAGTTGGAAGGGATCTGGAGAACACTAAACGCAGGAATGCATTCAGGTGGGGTTGAGACAGACTCCGCAACCTCTCTGGACTGCCTGCTCCAGGGCTCTGTCACCCTCAGCGTAAAGAAATTCCACTTTGGCATGAGGAGAAGTTTCTCCTCAGGCTGATGTGGAACCTCCTGTGGTTGTGAAGCTGCTGCAGGATGGTAAGAGGCTTCTGAGCCTTGCTGGGAAGGGCAGGCTGGAGGTGAGAGAGGTTGGCAGGGACCTGGAGAGCACCAAATACAGAAATGCATCCAGGTGGGGTTGAGACAGACTCCACAACCTCTCTGGGCAGCTTGCTCCAGGGCTCTGTTACCTTCAGCATGAAGAGAAGTTTCTCCTCATGCTGTGGTCATGAAGCTGCTGCAAGACAGTAGGAGGCTTCTGAGCCTTGCTGGGAAGGGCAGGCTGGAGATGAGAGAGGTTGGGAGGGACCTGGAGAACACCAAACACAGGAGTGCATCCAAGTGGGGTTGAGATCTCTCCAGACAGACTCCACAACCTCTCTGGGCAGCCTGCTCCAGGGCTCTGTTACCTTCAGCATGAAGAGAAGTTTCTCCTCATGCTGAGGTGGAACCTGCTGTGGTTGTGAAGCTGCTGCAAGACAGTAGGAGGCTTCTGAGCCTTGCTGGGAAGGGCAGGCTGGAGATGAGGCAAGTCCCAAGCTGGGTCTCCATCTCTCAGCTTGGATAATGCTTCAGGGGAGCTGCTGAGTGACTCTGCAGGTCGTTTGGTTGAGTGGTTAATCCTTCAATCCTCTTTTCCCCCAGAAAAACGGAATTGAGAAGAACCTGGGCATTGGCAAGATCACTCCCTTTGAAGAGAAGATGGTTGCTGAGGCCATGGCTGAGCTGAAGGCTTCTATTAAGAAAGGAGAAGATTTTGCAAAGAGCTTCAAGTGAAGAGGAGTTGATGACACAGAGAGAGAGGAAGAAAAAGAGAGAGAGAGAGAGAGAGAGAGAGAGAGAGAGAAGAGCTAACCAACTTCCTTAATTTATTAAGGCATCATTGTCAGTGTCCAGCTGGGACCCAGAGCTTCTGCTTTGGGCATCTCTGCCTCTTAGCATGATGAATGTTGCCAGTGCACAGCCTCATCAGCAAATAAATGGCCTCATTTTCCTCAGTGTCCCACCTGGGCTGGTCTCCTCAAGTGCTTGGTCCCTCAGCAGGGGTGAAATAACCTCTGCAAGAAAGGGGAGGTGGAGTTGAGGCTGTTCAGCTTTGGGGGAAAAGAAGGCTCAGGGGAGAGCTTGAAAGAGGTCTTCCAGTGCCTGAAGGGCTGCAGGAGACCTGGGGAGGGACTTTGGAGAAGGGCTGGGAGGGACAGGATGAGAGACAATGGCTTTGAGCTGGGAGAGGGGAGAGGAGGAAGAAATTCTTGAGATTGAGGGTGGGCAGAGACTGGCACAGGTTGCCCAGGGAGGTTGTGGCTGCTCCCTCCCTGGAGGTGTTCAAAATGGGGTTGGATGAGGGGGGTGGGAGGAGAGCTGGGGAGGGACATTTGACAGAGGTTGGGAGTGACAGGAGGAGGGGCAATGGCTTTGAGCTGGGAGAGGGGAGGTGAGGAAGAAATTCTTGAGATTGAGGGTGGGCAGAGACTGGCACAGGTTGTCCAGGGAGGTTATGGCTGCGCCCTCCCTGGAGGTGCACAGGTCATACAGGAACACATCCAGACAGGCCTGGAAGGGCT
>VWZI01005590.1:0-17155 GCA_013396835.1 Psilopogon haemacephalus
GGAACTAGATGGTCCTTGTGGTCCCTTCCAACCCTGACAGATTCTGTGATATACTGCCTCAAGGGTTGAAACCAGACTGATTTGTTCCCCAAGTGAGCTCACAAAAAAACAACCAACAAACCAAACAACAACAAAAAAACAAACAAAAAAATTCCAAATCTTGGACAAGAATACAGTTAGCCTAAAAGATTTTCATTATTCAGTCTTTCACTTTAGCCTTTCTGTAATGTATTTTACAGAATCCCAAATCAAGACACTGACAACATAAACACTTTTTTTTCCCAGTCATCACAGGAAAGGCAATCAAGGAAGCAAGAAAGCAGACAGATAAAAAGGAATGAGAAGAAGATAGGTTTCTGATCTTTTGCACATGTTTCAAGGCTCACAGGCAATTTTCTGATGCTATATTTAAATTTAGTAATGACAAATGAAAGAAATTAGGCCTCCTCACTACATCAGACATCAGGTGGTCAGTAGACAGGTACCTCATGTCCCCACAAAATGTTTCAGTTGAATGAACCCCTAAATGAGTACAGACTGAAGCAGCTCCAATAACCAATGAACTAAAAGTTCAGAGTTCCAGGACTGGCAGGTTTTGTATCAGTATCAGCACAGTATATCACTACTGCTGCCAACCAAATCTAAATCAATATCGGTATGGAGATGTGCTCCACAGAACACCAAACATCCTACTGCTTTCATCATTCAAATAGTGGATCTTACCTGAAACCCTTCTCAGTTTCCACGCTCAGAAAATATTGCCATATCCACAAGTTTCAGATGCATTCTGCTCTGACAGACCCATGTTTGCATCCCTGCCATTCCACTTTATATTTTTATTTATTGCCTAGTCACCATGCTTGATTGCCACTTTATTACTACTCTGCCTTACCCTCCACTATCCTTATTTTCATTGCCTCAATATATCTGTATTAATAATTTCCTAGTGCTGTTCCTTTCCTGTCCAATTCCCTAAAGGTGAACAAAAGCTTTGTAAAGCCACTCTGTTAATTGAAAACACAATCCTTTTACAAGTGCTATGAGGCTGCCTTTCCCCATCATCTCAGGCATTCTCAAGACACAGCTTTATAGAAGCCAGCATTACTTGAGCATTGTGTTTACCATAGCTGAGAGAACTTTGTAGCTGGTCATTTCCGATTTTGCCCAGTCAGTACTGTATCCAGAAGCTAAGTAATCTAGGACTGCTTTTCTCCCAGTCCCTCAATCCACTTGGTCCTAAATTAACTACTAAAATGGACCTGTGGTATCTGGCTAATGATTTGCAGTGCTTCACTCTTCTGAGAGCCTAGGGCAGAAAAGGAAGGCATAGAGAGATGAGATAACTGCAGTGGTAAATGGAGGGAACTGAGGCTTAAAAACACAACTGCATCAGCTGTCAGTGACAAAGTGGATGCACATTATTTATCTTCATCAAACTCTCAGAGACCATCTGCTGGAAATGTAGCAGTGAGCCCAAGCAGCACACTGGATCCAGATCCAAATTTCTCAGTACCATTTGTTTATCCAGAAGATGTCAATCTTTTGACTGTGCTTTAAAAGGATAAGGTGTGTTTCTAAGGTCCTTTCTTTCTACAAAGCACACCCACATCTATCAAAATAAAGCAATCTGCCTCATGATCTGAATGCAGCTTGAAATATATTGCTCAGAATATCATTCAATAATATCGCTTCCCAGCTCTATTTCTTCCACTACCATCAAAAAAATTTGTTTTTCATTGAGTGTAGTTTTAACGAGGAAGTAATGACTAGACTTCCTGTTCTCATTAGCACATTGGTACTACTAATTCTAAATCTGTAGGTGATGTGAAAAAAAAGAATGTATTTAAACGGTGATATCTAGAAGCCTTTCTTGCTGGAAAAGGAGACTAACACAGGGTGATGACATTGTGGTTTTACACAGTGACATAAAGGCCTATCTGAGGCCCACTTCCTTGGAAGCACATTTCCAATAATGCAACTTCACGTGCCAAAGGAAGAGACCTGAAAAATTATGCTGATAACCAGGTTAATGATCAGAACTAATATGTACCGGAAGCATAAAGGATGAAACCCTCTCTGGCAAAGCAGATGAAGAGAATATCTGCATGAAGAATCTTCAGTAATATTTTTAGAAAGACACACGTAAAGGCCAAAATTGTCCAGGAGATGGTATCTCAGCTCTGGAAAATCATGGGAGACAATCTGGGAGCAGCTTGATTTGGTAGCCTGCTAGTTGAAACAAATAAAAGAAACACTTCAGAGTTAATAGTGAGCCACAAATAGCTTCTGAAAACTTTTTAGGTGTTCTGAATCTATGCCAAGACACAGTGGCCAAGATAAGCTCTTCAAAGCACTAAAGTGACACATGAGTTCCCAACACTTTGGTCCTGAGAAAGGAGAGATCTTAGGTAAGTGGTACATTTACAAGATTTGGCACCTCAGGGAAGGTCATCACCATTTAGTGGTAAGCCTGCACTGTAAAGATCAGAGGAAAACATCTTTCAGTGACAGGAACAAATCAATCTTCTTTAGCACTTAGCAACAGAGCAGGGAAAGAGATTAAGAAAGTAGGCTAAATTACAACATCAATATTTAAAATAAAGCACACCTCTGCTTCCTCTGCACATTGTATCTCTCAATTAACAAGCTATGAACAAGACAGCAGTTGAAAGAGAATTATTCTATAACAACAAAGACACAAGGCCACAAATGCAAATTCACAGAAGTCACAGAAAATTAAGGATAAATAATTTAATCAGTTTTCTGCTACAGTTTCCTTACTTGAAAGAACTAAGGAGCTGAAAATCTATTCCTTGGAGATCTTGAGCACCTCTGGGATCACAAAAAGGCTGAAGACAACATGAGTTGTAATTAACTTCAGACATTGTCACTCTAGAAGAAGCTTTCATTCATGTCAATGTTGAAAATGGTTGCATTGTTATGATATGAGGCTAAAATTCCAAATCTTCTCAAGGATGTTTTTTGTTCTTTTTGTTTTGTTATTTGTTTCATTAATAAAAAACTAACAGTATCTCTATAATGGAACTTCTGAGCATCAGAATGACTTCTGCCATTTTTCAAAGCCGCATGATAACAAAAGGTCACAGGCTGGCTCCAGTTTCCTTGTATTTAGCAAAATAATGTGGCTCAGAAGAGAAAAGCTCAACTTAAAGGTCACAGCAAAATCTATTTTTCTCTACTGAATGTTTCCTTAGAGTCATATTCCATCCAACAGCAGATAAACAAATTTCAAAACAAACCTAGGCATCCTACAGGCCGTTTTCTAAACACTGGGTGGTGTGTGTGTGTGTGTTGTTATTATTATTTTGCAGGGGTAAAATATTTGGATTGAAAAGTACCAGAACATAAATGGATGCTAAATGCTGTAGTAAACTGAATTAACACCTGTGAAAATCAGCTGTCATGATTTTTAAAGCTTTAGGAACCAATTCTTACATCCCTCTATTCTGGTTTCACTGGGACAGAATTCTAAGTCAGCTAAGGTCTGCAGGCCATTAGCAGTTTCAAGTCAACCATAGAGGCTGACCCAAACTGGCTAACATATGTACCCCATACCAAAAACATCATGCTCATAAACCAGGGAGTTTCCTGAGGATGGGCGCTCCTGCTCTCTCTCTCCTTCTTCTCTCCATCCTCTTACCATTCTGTTCTCAAGGACTGCTCCCCTCTTTATTGGGACCATCACACATTCACTGAGCTGAGTATAACTTCATATATTTTACATTGTCATTAGTATTTTACATTAAGTGGCATTAGTACTAACATTAGCTTTGCTGTTTAAGTAAATACATTTTCATTTCAACCCATTAGTCTTGTCTCTTTTTCCTGATTCCCTTTCCTAGCTAGGGAAGTCTCACTGAGTAACAGAGTGATTTGATTTGGGATTAATTGGCCGAGACAGGAATCATAAAAATAGAATTATTTTTATTTTCCCAAAAAGCCCTGCCCCAAAACTATATACAGAACTAGTTAAGCTTTATTTACAGGTTCTGATTCAGTCTGGAAACCTTCACAAGGCTGCTTACAGGCAAGTTTAGTAATTTAGGAAAATCAAAAAATGGAAGTGGCTAAGCTACAAGACACCTCTACCCCACTTATAAATCAGGCTGAGCCAAGAACCTATGGTCAGCAGATTTTACTCATGGAGGTGAGGTAGGAATTTGTTGATGATCCCTGCTGAATTTGTCTGTGGCAGCCTCTGAAACTCCAAGCTATATCCGCATTGCAGATCCACGCGGCAAAGTCCAAGGTGAATAAAGCCCACCAAAGTCAAAGTGTCTCAGACACAGCTTCCATGAGGCAAAGATCGTGGAGCGGCACTGCTTTAGCAGCACAGGGAAAAGCCAAACTGCTGGCATGCTGCCTAGATCGGGGTAGGAAGCAGGAAGGCACGATACAGTGTGGTCCGTGAGAAGCCAGGCCCGGATGCCACTGGCAGCTCTCTCTTCAATGGACCTAAGAACTTGCTGAATTTGCAGGCTCGTTGGGGAGCAGCATGAACTGTGCAAGAGCAGAACGGTGCAGAATGGTGCGAGAGCAGGGGTCGTGCAGAAGCAGAAATGTGCAAAGGTGGGAACTCTGCATGCTTTTTTTCTCACTCTATTTATAATTCTTCCTAGACAAAGTGTCCACTTGCCATATATACTGGGCACAAGGAATCCAGCCAACTACCAGCCGATTCCAGCACAGGCTTCCCCACAAGTCAGTACCCATGTGGAAAAGGTGCCTTTTGCTGTTCCCCCTTCGAGCCCGCAAGGGAAGTGGAGGGGGAAGCAGTTTTTGCACCTTCTTCTTCCCCCATTCCTCCAGAGACAGAGATGGGGAGGAGAAGGGATTTGGAGTGCCCCACAACACAGAGAAACTGCTAGAGTTTAGTCCTGGATATAGACTGAACACCCTGCTTGGGCTGTTCTTAATAAAAAGCAATCAATAGTGATAAAAAGGGTTATTGCATCATTTGTTTCCAGGCCTAAATGCAGTTCTCAAAGGAAAATGCTACAACAGACAAAACTAGACTTTTTTGGCTTTTTGCTTATCTTCTAATTTAAAAAGAGCATTGGAGTGTGAGGTTCAACCTATTCCTTTTGTTTTGTTTCCTTAGTGATCAATTCTGAGTAACAAAGTCAAAAAAATACAACTCACTAGAAGGGAGGTATTTTAAAGGATTTCTGCTGAGTGAGAATTAGCATGCACCTTTATTGCCTAAGAGGAAGCTTAGAGAGTGATGATATTACTGTGTGGCTACTGAAGAGGGAGACAGGGGACAAATGTTATCCCCACATTTTCCAAATGGTTTTTAAATGGTTGCCACCAACAGAATGTTGTAACAATGCAACTTAGCGAATATAAGTGGTACAGCCAGATTTTAGACATGGAAATAAACAAAGTACCTCTTTGAATCCTTCCAATTCACAGGCATCCTGTAAAGTTCATCTTTTGCTTGTTTACTTCTGCAAGATTAAGACACTCATATAAGACACTAAATAAAGCCAAAACTCTGATATATAGAATGCATGAAAGATCTTTTGTCATCTTCATTTATGTAAAGCTTCTTCTTCCTCTCACACCTTAAAATAAATCTGTTTAAAGTGTATTGAGATTCAGTAGCTTCTCTGAGCAGGTCTCACACCACAACCACTTTGGTAACAGGTACTCAATGAAAAATAGCACGTATATAAGACCAGTATATGAATATATGTATCACTACAAAGATCACTCCAGGGTGATAAAAAGAGCAAAAAAGAGGCAAACCAAGAAGATTCTGATAAAGCAGCATAAATGTGGGTTTTGTGGCTGGTAAAGACAAAAAACCTCTTATTAAGCAGCAATGACCTTTAAAAGCACACAAAATATTTCAGGGCAATTTTAATCAACAGGATAACTGAAAGTTCATACAGCAGAAAGCCTGTTACTCATGGATGAAATTTTACTGCAGAAGAATCAACACGTTTGAATTTTTGCTGCTCTTATCCAAATCTAAAAACAATTGCAGCCCTTGCTGTGGATGTGTAACTCAAGCCAAAACCTAAGAGCACCGTGTCATGGTAGGCCTGATAGGCCAAGAATAGGCTTGTACATGTACTAGCTTGACCAGACATGTTTCTCTGCTCTCCCTCTCTCTGTTTTAGGGAAAAGAGGATTAAGGGAAAAAAAAAAGGACAAAGAAACTGAAGCCACGGAGTCTAAGGGCCCTGGCTTGCCCAGACTTGTTTTGCTCCTGCTTGCATCCTGTGGCAAACAAAGTACTTGCACTTGGCTTGTGCCTGTGCTCGTGCAAGGCCTATGTCTTTCCCAAATTTGGGTAAAGCAAGTCTGTGGCTTCACCTAATATGGTCAAGATTGGCTAACTGCCATTCTCATTGGCTATTCTGTATCCAAAGACCTATTAGTCTTGGGCTGCTGTTTGGGCTTTGATATAAAAGAGATGAGCAAGTAACACAGCGTGCTTTGCCATTGCATTTAAGTGCTGCGTGCTGTTATTGCCTTCTGCCTCTGGCAGTGACACTGCCTTATTGTTTTATAGCATTATGCTTTACTGAGCTGTAACTCAGCCCTGCTGAAACTGCCTGGAAACTGCCTGCTTGGAGTTTACCAGGAACAGGCATAATTGCCTCCACGTGATAGGCCTGCATAGCCAGCGTGACATCCATGCTGAGACTGCACATTGCAAGACATCCCGCCTACACCTGAAAGTCCCCTGCCAAGACAAGAAGTCCTGGAAGGAACACACAGATCATCCAGGGAGCCAGGACTAGGTCAGAGATCATCTGCTAACTTTCCCCAGCATCATGGGAAGAACCAGAAGTCTCAGCAGCCAACGAGACAATTGACAGAATTCCCTGAAAGCGTCTGGGTACTGTCTTAAGCTGTTGATAGCCCCACAAGTTGGGAAATACTATTTTGTGAGTAAATGCTTAAAGCCTCTTGTAATTTATCAGTTGCCTTCTGCTCTAAGCAGAAAGGAGCTTCCTGAATCCATCTAGTGGGCAAGCAGTATATTGAGCACAAGAACCTCTTCAGTTCAATTAATGATTATGTATTTTGCTAGTTATTATTTCTAGATCTATTAATTCATTTATGTAATGTTTTCCATGACTGTTGCAAAAGAACCAGTTATTAAAATTAGTGGTGGGGGTGGTGAGAGTCTTGAATACCAAAATTAATAAACAAGATTAAGTTTGAAAAAATATCATCTTGCATCAATTAATTGTCCCTCCATAACACACCAATGCATAGCACTAATGGATGTAGAACCCTGCAAGATTTGTGGTAGCCACATGACTAACCTGTAACTGAAGGAGGCCTACAGGAAAGCTAGAGAGGCACTTTTTGAGCACATGTGGTGACAGGGCAAGAGGCATGTTTTAAAACTAGTGCCAGGTAGCCCTAGATTGGACTTCAGGAAAAAGGTTTTTACTACAAAGGTGGTGAGACACTGGAACAGGCTGCCCAAGGAAGTTGAAGATGCCTCATCCCTGGAAGTGTTTTAAGACCAGGCTGAATGAGGCTTTGAGCAACCTGATCTAGTCGGAGGTGTCCCTCCCTGTCCATGGCAGGCAGGTTAGAACTAGATGATGTTTAAGGTTCCTTCCGACTCAAGCCATTCTATGATTCTATAAGAAGAATATAGGTGTGATTATTAGTTCATACCCCTAATATGTCAGAATCTAATCATAGAAGTTTCATTTTATGAGCATCACCAAATCTTCTAGTAGTAATCTGACTAGAAATGTGTGTCTACAAATTTGGATAATAGCTGTCTCTTTCCAGATGAATTAGTATCCAATCTACTCAAGTGTAGCTATGAAATTTTCACTTGACAATCTTAGTGAACCAAGAGCAATAATAACTGCAATCAAGTAATCTTTTTTCCCTATCTTTAGAGAGTTGATCTTTGTTTACCTGTGAAATTAAGCTTCAAGCTAGTCAGTTTTAAGACATGAGAGAGTTGGGAAACCTGAGAACTAATGACAGAACTGCCATACTAAAAGCAGTGAAAAGCTTTTGTCATGCAGGTTTCAGCCCAGCTATAACACACACACAGTTTGGGTCTCTTTAAGTAAGAAAAATATTTGTCTTTAAATTTATCTTTCTCCTCACACTTGTAAATGATCAGCAAAAACTGATTTGCCTCTTTTTACATGCACATTTCGTGCTTAGCTCTATTTAGCATCATGCCATCTGGGCCTAATTTTTTTTCCCTTCTGACATCAGCAAGCTTCATAATGCAAAGAAAATTTCTTTTAATGATAAGACTAGATCAAGAAGAATAAGCAGGACAGCACGTATTTCCACATTTAGACAGCCAGATGAACTCGTCTTCATCACATGGTACTGCAGAGTCAAGATTTTCCTATAGAAGCTCAATGTCTTACAAGAAAACACAGATGCAGTATTTAGGCATTGTTGTGCTGGTAACAGGTGGTAACTTGCAAATTCAGCAACTGTCAGCAAGTGGATTA
Source organism: Psilopogon haemacephalus (assembly GCA_013396835.1). Classification (NCBI taxonomy): domain Eukaryota; kingdom Metazoa; phylum Chordata; class Aves; order Piciformes; family Megalaimidae; genus Psilopogon; species Psilopogon haemacephalus. Next base: position 8,484 of record VWZI01005590.1, read on the forward strand.
TCCCAGCTCCTTAGTTATTTACAGAGTAAGCTATTCCCTTCACAGATTTTTTTTTTTTAAATAAGCAGAGACAAAGTTTAGATTCCAGCTATTCCTATACACACCCCTACATAAGACTTCTGTCCTGTCTCTTAATAAACACACTTTATCAGCATTTGTGTGAACAGTTCATAAGAGAAAGGTGCAAGTAATAAATATTCATGTTGCCAAGCCATGAGTTCCCGGTAACATTCTGCCCACTTCCAAGTTAATAATGTCCTTGATTAGTGCTTGAAGTGTGGCTTCACATATAGAACAAAACTACAAAGAGTATTTAGGACCTTCCTTTCCCTTCGTCATAAAATCTTTTTCAGTTGTTTGTAACTTTGCACATACTTTAACTGCTCAGGTTGAAGCCTGCAATCTTGTCTGAACGGATAAAAGATGGATTTTTATTTTTATTATTTCAATCAAAACAGTGCAATCACTTCTGACTCAAAGATGCCTTCCCCATGGTAAAAAATATGACACATCGATATGCACAATTTCAAGTGTGCATGTGACAAGCCAAGGCTTACTATAATAGAGGAACAGGCCACTAAGGCAAATATACAGCTTTTGCCTCCATTGTCTGTGCAATATGAAGATAAAGATTTGCCAGAGATTGGGTGCCAAAACATTGACAGATGCCACTTGCACCAATCTAGTCTGGCATACAGCTGATGAGGAATTTGCTTACAACTGCAGCTGTGAGCTAGCAAAGCCAAGAACCAGATAGGAGAACTTCAACATTACATTGAAAAGAACTGACTGAACCAGCACTTGCAGAAACACTTTTATACATATCCCTATTGCAGAATAGGTATACAATATGAAGGCTAGATACCTGAAAAACAATAATAAAACACCCTCTACACTTCAGCAGCACATCTGAAAGTTCAAGTTTTATACCAAGGGAGGCCGGCACAGCATCCTGTAACACTGAGAATTTCTCATCTGATATGTATTTATTGAAAGGAATCTATCTTCAGCAGTCTCACTTCTAAGATGACAAGAGAAAAGCAATTATTCTTGAAGGTCAGGCCCAAATTCTTCCGTTTAAACTACTGGAGACAGAGATGCAAACTGCATCTTTCAGGGTTGGAGCTTGTAAGACTACACATTGAACAAGAAAAAAGTTCCTAATGGCATTGTGTCTATTTTCTATAAACTTGATAACAATATTTCTATTCATTAGTCTTGTAGTTATGATATGGTTTACTCTAGAATACATTCTCACTGAGTTACTCACTATTTGGGACATATATGGGTTGAGTAGCAAGTGAAAACAGTCTCCTTGTTCCATGAAATAATGCTCTCACCACATGCTAAAGAGGTTTCTTACCAATATTTTTAAAAATCCATGCTGACATTTCAACAATTTCTAGAGCAATATTATGTAGCAGCACTCTGCATTCTACAGCACTAAGGCTTTACTTTGGTTATTTTCTCTTAGTGGCATGCTAGCTTTGCTAATACACACATGATTTATGAGATTTCTGAAAAGGAACAACTTTCTTCCCTGAAAGCAAGTTCTGAAGACAGACACTTATTTTTACAACAGTAATGCAGATTATACACCTCCTCCTTGACCAAGTAAGCATTCTCTGCTCCCTGATTTTCAGTAGAGATTCTGACCTGTTCAAGTGTACTGGGTTAGAGCAGATCCCTCCCCATCCCCGGCCCCAGTAGAATAAACTCACTACAACACAGATTCTCGTAGAAAGTCAGGAAAAATGAAGTTGTATTTTCTTATAGTTTAAACTAAATATAACAGTATGAAAAGAATATACTATTACAAGAGAAGAAGGAAAAACAACCCCAACAAAATTATATATATATATAACCTTAAGGAGGATGGGGAAGGGGTCAAGCAGCAGCGAAAGCAGCAGAAGCAGCAGCCAAAACAGCGGCGGGGGAAGATAGCAGCAGGGCAGCAGTAAGCAGCAGAGCGACCGAACAAGCTGTACTTCCAGACATAAGGCTCTTGATGCTCCAATGAAATTATATTAACTTATCCATTGTTGCTGTTATATAGCCTGTCCCTAGAATGTTCACCTCTTCACTACTTTTTCCTATGTTTGAGTTAGAAATCTAGCTCAAATGGTCACATCAAGGCAGAAACAAGTCATCTCAAAGATTCACTCTTTGCCCCTAAAGTTTTGCAATATTATCCTTGAACTTCTGAAAACTGGGGAGTAGTGGTGAACATATCTAAACACCCACAGAAAGGTAACTATTACTATCAACACAGATTCTGTGCACTTCAAAGTGTTATCAGAGAAGACTTCAATATTTAAACTGACAGGATATATATGTTGAGCACTAAAAATGAAGTGTGGAACAAGGAGGATGTATCTTAACTGACTTATTTCATGACTGATGAAGCTGCTGTGAATATGTCCTGGAATTCCACTATCCACTGCAGTACCAAGGTTAAAAGCATGAACAATCATCTGCAAAATCCATACTAAGCAAATTCACAATGCATTTCAAATGGAGTCATTCTTTACTTGCCACAGAATGTTACTCAAGCAAAAATGACTGCTTCTAAGATTTATATCTGCAAATACCAGTATTTGCATCAATCCAAAAGTTCAAATGATACAAGGGCAGTTGTATCAGCATAGTGCCATGTAAAATCAGTCACAACAGTCCTGGACACCTGGAGCGCATTAAAATTATTGGTGAAATTGCCATTATCTTTGGCATAAAACTAGATAAGAAGTAGGGGGGACAAAGAAAAAATTCCAAACACGAAACATAAAACAAACAAAGACAGACACACCAAAACAACACACAAAATACCAAAGCACACACAGATTGCTTTTTTCTTCACATTTTTAGAAATGTGTTGAAGAAAATAGGGCCATTATGTAATCTAAGTTTACAAATATTTTAATAGTAAGCTTTTAAGGAAGAAAATGACCCATTTAGAATGAAAAGAAGAAACACACTTTTTAACTAAGACACTGAAAGCCTGAATTTCTTTATACTATAATTCACACTAATTCATATGACATTAAAACTTAAAAAAAAAAAAAAAAAAAAAAAAAGGAGAATNAGTCCAGTAATATTTAGTATTTTTCATTCATAAGCTGCAAAATCTATAGAAAACCTTCCCACGTGATAACAATAGCATTCTCTCTTGAAATTAGTTATGGAATCCTTTGACTTGTGTTATTTAATGCCATTGTGATTAATAGAAGTGCTAGTTCTTTGTTGCTGTAAGGAACACCTTAGGATCTTGCAGCCAATGTGTCAACTTGTAGCTGCAAGTCAGAGGGCATTATGAGCAAAAATCACTTACATGCAGAAATAGCTAAAAGATTAAAATTTTGTTTCCTGATAATATTTAGGTGGTCAGACTTAAGCTAAATGGAAACAAAAGCAATAAATCCAACTACACAAAGTAAAAGGAAACACCTAGACAAAGAGTGTGCTACTGGTGGTTTATAACCCCTTCCTGGTGATCAAAGGAGATGAAACCACACTGCAGAAGAGCAGCAACTGTTACTTCTATTAACTGTGATTCCACTTGAAACACTTTGTGCAACTCTGGTAATATTCACCAGCAAGCTGTGAAGAGTAACCCGAATGATAAGACTGAGAAACTGATTTATGGGGAAAGATTAAGTGCGAAACACATAGATCTTTGCTAACTTAACAGTGAAAAGTGAGCATGAGTATCCATGAATATTTTATAGATGTAACTTCTAAGGACAAGGAGATCTATCTAGTGTAACACAAAATAATTAGAAGTAAAATGGAGAAGACTAAAAAAGAGAATTTTTTTATTAAAACTTCCTTATTGACACGTTCCATCAATTATACTGTGAAACTGTTTCATGTTTCAGGTTATCACAGAAAAGTTGTAATCAGGTGCTGCAGCAAGTAGTTTAACTTTGTCAGGGATACAGACTGGCTAATTGAGCCATTTATTCTAGGCCCCTGGACAGTTCTTCAAACTGCTTAAGTTTGAAGGGACAGACAGAATCTGATGGGTTAAGGACAAGTGTGACATGACCTATTCTACTTTCTTGTCTTTTCTTTCCTAACCACCTACTCCTCACATATGCATTCAACTACGCCAGTTGCTCTTTACAAGCATATTCACAGCTGCTGCTTCTACTCCCATAACATAGATCTCTAAACAATAGACACAGACATGAACTGGTACAGATATGTGGAACAACAGCACATTCATGCGTCCACCTGCAGAATTAATTGATGCTTGTGCAGAACCTTTTAGTAGCAGTGACAGAGGTTTGTAAATGGACAATGATCAGAAGTTTAAAATGTGCAAGCATTGACTGTGAGCTGTAAGAGCTGATTACAAGGGACACATTGTGGTGGGTTGGGAACTTCTCCCCCCCCGCTCCCTAAAAATAATTTACCAGACCAGCTCAGATGGCTTGGAAGATAAAGCTGTATTTTACAGCAAGCTAAATTTACAAGCATATATACAAAATATCTTTACATGTATTTACAATTATATACAATTTGGAAATAATATAGAACACCAAACTTTCCCCCTGGAGGGGGCCAACACCATCTTCTTCTCTCCCCCCAGATAGAGAAATCAGCAAGACTCACATTACCTGGAAAAGGTTAGTACATGGTGGGGAGGAGGCAGAGAGGAGCAAAGGAACAGCAACAGAGCCAGCACCCAAAAGCCAAGAGAGTGACATTTTCTACACGTTGCCAGTTTATCCCTCTTAGCAAACCAATGAATGATACAGACTTCATCATTATTATTCATTTTACAACCAATGCTATAATTTATTTACATTCTGCACTGAACTTTCAGCCAAGTCCTGATTTCTCTTACTGGAGTTTTCCAATCACCAGAACTAACAAACACTGCCAAATTTATGCACCTCTGCCACACTTTTGATGTTTCCATCTGCACTTACACCTAGCTGGACTCAAAAGTAGAATAGAAATTGCCTCAGTCTTAATATTTGTATCCTTAATGATAGACACCAATGGTAGTACTAGGTATGTCACAAGCCAAATATAGGTGAGTAGCAGATAATACACTTGGTATTTATAGACAGATGCTTTTAATATTATAGGTTTTCTATGCCAATTGTGTCCATATGAACCCTTATAACTCTTAGGAAGGTAAACACTGAAAGTTTCATTGGGAATAGGAAGATCTTAAGAAAGAAGTTTCCTGTCAAATAACATTATTTGTCCAAACTATATCACTGGACTTGTCACTTCCGATATGTAGTGTCTGGGTGATAATATATATAGTGAAGCTCCCAAAACCAACATTGTTGCGTAGTCACTCAAAAGAGCTGTCTGTCAGTTTGCATCCCATGTCACTCAACGTGGCTGCTATTAATGATATTAATATTATGAACAGTAATTATTATTAATAAGGGATAACATATCATTAATATTAACATATGTCTTGTGTTTTTTTCCCCAAAAGAACCATCTTATTCAAGAATTAAAGCTTCTCTAAAGTGGTTCCCTCACTAAATTCACTTTTCTAAAATGTTAAACCCCTGCCTTCCCTAATCTACATAGAAGTTGTTGGGTTGTTTGTTGTTTGATTGGTTTTTTTTTCACTTGCAACAGATGTTATCCTAAATAAGTGGTCAGATAGACAAAACCTGAGCAATTTAAAGGTAAAACAGAGACACAACACTGCTGTTTGTGCCTGTTTGAGGCTAAAGGGAATATTTTACTGAGAGAAATCAAATCCTTGTCTGTGAAGAGAAAAATAACAATGATCTATATCACTCATTCTTCTGCTGAGAAACACAAGTAGTCAAAATATAAGATAAGGCCTTCCTCACACACTTGTCAGTTAGTTCTCACTTGTTCTTCTCTGTCAGTGCTGCATCTGTCTTGGCTTCTTTGCATGAGTTTTGTAATCCAACCTAACCTTTTTTCCTCTAACCTCCTTGCTCTCTTTCTGATATCTCACCTCAGATCTCTGCAGATTTATCAGATGAGCCATATGAGGATTAATCTGGTTATTTCTGAGAGGAGGGAAAAAAGAGAGGGGGAAGGAGGATAGAGGATAGATTTGGTTCAGGAGCCTCCTGGGCAGTAGGACTGTTTCAGGAGGGATTTTTGTGTTTCTGCATTACTTTTAACTGGTATAGAATTGCAAATATTTGTATATTGTACATATATATGCTTGTAATTTGTGCTAAAATGTAAATATAGCTTCCTTAACTTCTAGCTGACTGAGTCCAGTCTAGTGAATTGTGGGGGAGGGACAGGTAACTCCCAAACCACGATCACACTGTTCAACTCAACTCTGGCTGATGACCACTTCCTCAATCAAACCCAACATTTTAAAGCAAATGTATGTTTTGGCCAATATGCACACTGATACAAAGACCACGTGATAAATCTACAGAATACTCACATTTCAAGTGTTAGGATTTAAGCGTCTGAAGTTAGGATAGCTCCCCAACTCTGTTACAAGGTTTTCTAATTTAATCTTACCACTCCTCATACATCTATAAAGTAGACATCATGGAACTTCCATCTCTGTAAGCTTGCAAAATAGACACCAAAACTGTTAGGGCAGAATTTTTATGGTACAATTAATGTGTATTATCTTCAAATAGATGTACAGATTACCTATAAAGATCTATGGAATATAGGTATTTTAGAAAGTAACTGTAACCAAAAACTAATAAAGAAAAAATCATAACAATGTAAAATTTTGGCTTATTGAACAGAGAGATAAACCCAAAACTTGCTTCTGAGAAGATGTGTCTACTTCAGGCTCATTAAGCTCCATAGCGACTCCAAACAGTGACTACATCCATAACAAACAGATAGAAAATAATTTAAAACTTACTATCACTGTGTAAACAGTAGCCAGATAGGGTATTGTACAAACTCAATAGTTAAAGTTACAACATATATTTGAGATATAAAGAGAGCTGTAACGTTATGTCTTGTAAAATAAATCCATGTCACTTACTGCCTGCAGCAGTTCACTGAAGCAAGCAATTTTGGAAAACAAGAAAAGCAGATGTGAACATGAATAAATGTCTACAGAGACTCTGTATAAAATTCATGGAAGATAACAATTTTGACCAAAGAATAATGCTGTCTCTACTCATAACTAACAGAAGCTACAAAAATTAAGTCAGATGCTTGAAGTTTCAGATCAAAAGTATGTCACAGAATATATACCTTTATCCTTAGGAGCTTCATTTTAAGTGAATTATTACAGTTAAAAACACCTTCCTCAAATCCTCCTATAGTAAGCAATTATTAAGCATGGTCCATCAGAAAAAAAAAAAAAAAAAGTGTTACTTTTTCTGATGGGCTTACTCTTCACAGATGTTTTATAAAGAAACTTTAAAGGCAAAACAACACAAACACTGGAGACCAGTGACAAGTGGAGTCTCTCAGGGATCAGTCCTGGAACGATTGTTGTCTTATTCAACAAGACAAGGAGAGAGGCATTGAGTGCACCCTCAGCAAGTTTGCTGATGACACCAAGCTGTGTGGTACAGCAGACATGCTGGAGGGCAGGGATGGCATCCAGAGGAACCTGGACAGGCTGGAGAGGTAGGCACAAGACAACCTCATGAGGTTCAACAAGACCAAGTACAAGGTCCTGCATCTGGGTCGAGGCAATCCCAAGCACAAATACAGGCTGGGCAGTGACTGGCTGGAGAGAAGCTCTGAGGAGAAGGACTATGAGGTGCTGGTGGATGAGAAGCTCAACATGAGCCAGCAGTGTGCACTTGCAGCCCAGAAACCCAACCAGATCCTGGGATGCATCAGGAGTGTGGCCAGCAGGTGGAGGGAGGTGATTCTCCCCCTCTACTCTGCTCTGGTGAGACCTCAGCTGGAGTACTGCATCCAGTTCTGGAGCCCCTATTATGAGAGGGATGTGGACATGCTGGAGTGTGTCCAGAGAAGGGCCACGAGGATGATCAGAGGGCTGGAGCACCTCTCCTTTGAGGACAGACTGAAAGAGTTGGGGCTGATCAGTTTGGAGGAGGCTCTGAGGTGACCTTATTGTAGCCTTCCAGGATCTGAAGGGGGCCTACAAAAAAGCTGGGGAGGGACTTTCTAGGCTATCAGGTAGTGACAGGACAAAGGGGAATGGAGCAAAGCTAGAGGTGGAAAGATTCAGACTGGACATGATGAGGAAGTTCTTCACCATGAGAGTGGCGAGACCCTGGAATGGGTTGCCCAGGGAGGTGGTTGGGGCCACATCCCTGGAGGTGTGTAAGGCTAGGCTGGATGAGGCTCTGTCCAGCCTGATCTAGGGTAGGGTGTCCCTGTCCACGGCAGGGGCGTTGGAACTAGATGATCTTTGTGGTCCTTTCCAACCCTGACTGATTCTATGATTCTAATACCATCTTCCTCAATGTCAATGCAATATGGGAAGATGGAGAACATAGTCCTTCCATTTTTCTTCTTGAAAAATTAAAATGGGCAGGGGAAAGTAGGTGTCACTGGAAGAAAACTGTTTGATTTTCAGTGGTTTACCATGCTTGATTGTTTTTCCTTCTAAAAGGAGCTCTTCATGCATTTTTCCTACATGTATTTAAAAATCTATGGTGAACATCTCAGTATCTTATTTGCTGTGGTGGAGATCAAAGAGAAAAGCAGGTGTGTTGGTTTGAGCTAATTGGAAAATTTGTGTGAAAAAT
>VWZI01005593.1:0-10085 GCA_013396835.1 Psilopogon haemacephalus
CTGACTGATTCTATATTCTAAGCTCAGCTCCAGCTCCTTGCTCTTCACACACTCAGGTCACACTGCTAAAGGGACACTGCAAAGACACAGCACACACATGGCAAAGGAAGGACACAGAAAGCACAAAGCCCTCAGCTGCTGCTCAGCTCTGCACACACTCACTGGGACTGTGCCACTGAGAGGGTGGCAGAGCCACAGAGCTGCAGGGGTTGGATCCAGAGATCATCCAGCCCAACCCCCTGCCAGAGCAGAGTCACCCAGGGCAGGGCACACAGGGACACATCCAGATGGGACTGCAAAGTCTCCAGAGCAGGAGTCTCCACAGCCTCTCTGGGCAGCCTGCTCCAGGGCTCTGCCACCCTCACACCAAAGCACTTCCTCCTCATTTTTACATGGAGCTTCCTACCTTCAAGTCTGTGCCCACTGCCTCCTGCCCTGTCCCTGGGCACCACTGACAAGAGCCTGGCCCCATCCCCCTCGCCCCCACCCCTTAGATGTTTGCAAGCATGGATGAGGTCCCCCTCAGACTCCTCTTCTCCAGGCTACCCACCCCCAGCTCTCTCAGCCTCTCCTCACACCAGGGCACTGCAACAGCTCAGTGCCTCTGGGCTGGACTCTCTCCTGGAGCTCTTTGCCCTTCTTGAGCTGGGGAGCCCACAGCTGGACCCAGTTCTCCAAGTGTGGCCTCGGCAGGGCAGAGCAGAGGGGCAGGAGAACCTCCCTTGCCCTGCTGCCCACACTGCTCTTGCTGCACCCCAGGATGCCCTTGGCCTTCTTGCCCACCAGGGCTCATTGCTGGCCCATGAGCATCCTGCTGCCCACCAGCACCCCCAGGCCCTTTTCCCCTTCACTGCTCTGCAGCATCTCAGCCCCCAGCCTGCCCTGCTCCATGAGGTTGTTCTTCCCCAGGTGCAGGACTCTGCCCTTGTCCTTGCTGCATTTCATTGGGTCTGTGCAGGGCTGGCTGGCAGCACAGCCTGAGGGTGTCCCCACTGCTCCCAGTTTGGGGTCATCAGCAGTGCCCTCTGTGCCCCCACCCAGATCAAACATTACTGCTCCCAGTACCCACTCCTGAGACACTGCACTAAGCTAAGGCCTCCAGCTGGGCTCTGCCCCACTGACCACAGCTCTGCCTTCTGTCCTCACTGCCATCATCCAGACTGCCTCTGTGCAGCTGTGGGGATGCTGTGGCAGATGCTGGCAGAGGCTTTCCTGGGATCCAAACAGAGCAGAGCCACTGCTCTGCCACCACCTACCCACCTGCTGGTGTCCTTGAAGGCTGCCAGGTTGGGCAGAATGACTGCTCCAGGTACTGCCCTGATGGCTGCTGCCAATGGCCTGCCTAGACCTGTTGCAGTGCCCTCAGTACCTCAGTGCCTCTGGGCTGGACTCTCTCCTTTAGCTCTTTGCCCTTCTTGAGCTGGGGAGCCCAGAGGTGTCCACAGTTCTCCAGGTGAGGCCTCAGCAGGACAGAGCTCCCTTGCAGCCCAGCTGCACCTGGGCATCAATGACCAAACCCCTCCTGACACAGCCCTCTGCAGGCTGCAGCTCCAGGCCTTGCTTCCCAAGCAGGCAAAGCTAAAGCTGACTCTGTCTCAAAGTGCTGCAGCACAAATGGTTGGGATGAGGCTGCCCAGAGAGGTGGTGGAGCCTCCATCCATGGGGGTGGTTAAAAGCCATCTAGATGTGGTGCCCATGGCTTAGGCTGGAAGGGACCTCACAGCTCAGCCAGTTCCACAGGCAGGGACACCTCCCACTAGAACAGGTCACTCAAGGCCTCATCCAACCTGGTCCTCAACACCTCCAGGGAGGTTGCAGAGCACAGAAGCACAGAATGGGATCTTTGATCCCATTCTGTGCTTCTGTGCTCCACAACCTCCCTGGGTAACCTGTTCCAGTGTCTCACCACCCTCACTGCAAACAACTTCCTCTTCACATCCAGTTTCAGCCTCCCCCCTGTCACTCTGTGAATGGGAGCAATCTGAAGACATCAGCAGAGGGCAGGTTCCAAAACCTGGGCAGGCCTGTTTGGAATTCTGTTCCCCATGCTGAGCACCACCAACACTTTGCTAGCTCCTGAGGGCCCACAGGCCTGGTTCCACCTGCCTCAGAACATCTCAGAGCTGCAAGGGCAGGCCTGAGCTTCACTTTGCAGATCAGAGCACACAGCTCCAGCTGCTCCTGCTCCACACAGCTGTGCCCTTCTCAAGCACAGGCAGCAGAGTCCTTCCCACACTCAGGTGCACTTCATCTCAAGTCTGGCAGGAGGAAGCAATGGCTTAGGAACTCTTCCTCCTCAGGCTGAGCACAGCAGCCCTCCAGCTCCCACCAAATCACTCCCAGCTGCACCCCTCCTCCCAACAGATTCTGTCATCTCCTGCCTAGAGGCTTTAGCTGCCATAAATCAGGAGCCAGCACACCTCCAGCAGCAGCAGCACAGAGCTCAGCCCATCACTGTTCCACACAGACACAAAAGCCTTTAGCAAAGAACAACACAGGTAAAACTCTGCTCACAGAACCGTTGGAATCAAAGCATCATTGAGGTTGGCAAAGCCCTCCAAGATCATCCAGGCCAATCCTCAACTCAGCCCCACCATGGCCACCAAACACTGTCCACTGGTGCCATGGCCACACAGTTCTGGAACACCTCCAGGGGATTCCATCACGTCCCTGGGCAGCCTGTGCCAATCCCTGACCACTCTGGCAGCAAAGAAACTGTTCCTCATCCCCAACCTAACCCTACCCTGGCACAATTTCAGGTCATTGCCTCTCCTTCTCTCACCTGATCCCAGGGAGCAGAGCCCAGCCCCAGCTCACTGCAGCCTCCTCTCAGGGAGCTGTAGAGAGCAGTGAGGTCTCCCTCAGCCTCCTCTTCTTCAGATTTACACCCCCAGCTCCCTCAGCTGCTCCTCATACGACACCCTCCAAACTCCTCACCAGCCTCACTGCTCTTCCCTGGACACCCCCCAGCACCTCAGTGCCTTCCTTACACTGAGTTGGTATAAACCAGATCACAGCATCACAGATCCCAGGCTCACAGGATGCCAGGGGTTGGAATGGGACCCAAAGAACATCTCGAGTCCAAACCCACCTGCCAGAGCAGGAGCATCCAAGCTAGCTCAGGGCACACAGCAACACAGCCAGACAGAGTCTGCAAAGGCTCCACACAAGGAGACTCCACAACCTCTCTGGGCAGCCTGTGCCACTGCTCTGGGACCCACCCAGGCAAGAAGTTGCCTCTTGTGTGGAGCTGCAACCTCCTGTGCTGCAGCTTCCATCCATTGCTCCTTGGCCTGTCCCAGGGAGCAGTGAGCAGAGCCTGTCCCCCCCCTCCTCACCCCCAGCCCTCAGACACTTACAAACATTGATTCAAAGCTTGCATCCATTCCCCTCAGTCCTATCCCTACATGACACCCTCAGAATCACCTCCCTGGCCCTGCTGCCCACACTGCTCCTGCTGCTGCATATGGCTAGAACCAGATCTGGGCTGCAGTGTGGGCAGAGGGCAAGGGAGGGGATTCTGCCCCTCTGCTCTGCTGAGACCCTACCTGGAGCACTGGGGCCAATTCTGGAGCCCTGGGACAGGAAAGAACTGGAGGTGCTGGAAGGTGTCTGCAGAAGGGCAATGAGGATGAGCAGAGTGCTGCAGCTCTGAGGACAGGCTGAGAGAGTTGGGGCTCTGCAGCCTGCAGAGGAGAAGGCTGCCAGGAGACCTTGGAGTGGCCTTGCAGGGTCTGAAGGGGGCTGCAGGAGGGCTGTGGAGGGACTACTGACAAGGCCTGGGGATGAGAGGAGGAGGAGGAGGAGGAGGAGGAGGAGGAATGGGTTTGTAGTGGCAGAGGGAGATTGAAAGTTGATGTGGGGAGGAAGTTGTTTGCAGTGAGGGTGGTGAGACATTGGCACAGGTTGCCCAGGGAGGTTGTGGAGCACAAAAGCACAGATTTTTTTATCAGCTTCTGTGCTCCAAACAGGCCTGTCCAGGTTTTGGAACCTGCCCTCTGCTGGTCTTCAGATTGCTCCCATTCACAGAGTGGCAGGGGGGAGACCGAAACTGGGTGGTAGTAGGAAGTTGTTTGCAGTGAGGGTGGTGAGACACTGGCACAGGTTGCCCAGGGAGGTTGTGGAGCACAGACGCACAGAATGGATCAAAGATCCCTGGAGGTGTTGAGGACCAGGCTGGATGAGGCCTTGAGTGACCTGTTCTAGTGGGAGGTGTCCCTGCCTGTGGCACAGGGAGGGGTTGGATCTAACTGAGCTTCGAGGTCTCTTCTATCCTACCCCATTCTGTGACTGTATGAGGAGTGGGACTGTTATGGAGCTGATGAAAGAGGCTGAGGATCACTGCTGTGATTGCAGTGAGCAGCTGAACACTGCACAGGCAGTGACCTTCCCTCTGCAGGAGGTTTGGGCTGGCTCCCAGTAGCTGGGGCTGCAAGCTTTGGCAGTAAGAAGGGCAAAGATCACAGAAGGGTCTCAGCTCTCCTGTTTGGGAGGGAGGTCAGCTACAAACCTCTCAGGTACTGGGATGAGCTGCCCAGGGAGGTGGTGGAATCACCCAGCCTGGATGTGTTTGAGGGTCGTTTGGATGTGGTGCTTAAGGAGATGGTTTAAGGTGAGTCGAGTAGGGTTCTAGGTTGGACTTGGTGATCTTCTCCAAACTGGACACTTCTGTGACTGTTCTGGTTTGAGGCTCACTGGAGGATTTTTATGAGAAATTAGATTGTAGGCTGAGAAAGGAAAAGCAAATTGTGTCTACTCCACTCATAGGCTTGCTGAGATGTATAAGGGTAAGAGTCAAAACACTGATAAGGGAGGAAGCTGTTGGATTACTTTGGCTGCTGCATCTCTCTCCCTGCCTTCCAGCTGGATCTGTCTAACTCCACTAACCAGCTTCCTGCTTCCTAACCCCCCTGGCTGATCTTCCCTGCTCACCTGGCATGTAAGGCAGACCCTGGGATAAGATTGGGTAGTGGGGGGAAGGTGGAAGGGTGGTTGGGAACCCCTCTTGGGGACTCTGCTCTCTGGGGGGGCTGTGGGGTTTCTGTATTACCTTTTCACTGTCTCTTTCTGTAAGTATCTGTTATACATTGTAAATCTCTGCTTGTCTACTGTGCAAAGCTGGAATACAAAGCTGCATTCCTTAACTTCCAGCTGGCTGAGTCTAGCCTGGGTGAGTTCAGAGTGTGGGAGGTGGGGAACTGCCAAACCATCACAGTGATTCTGCTGGCAAATGGCTGTGAGTGTTGTCTGCAGCCTGTGCAGACAGCCCAGGCCTTCACTCCTGCAGCAGAGGCAAGGATCCGTGGGCAGTCAACAGGAGAGCACAGGAAGGAGAGCAAATGCAGTGCAGAGTGCTTGGCTTACCTACCCAGGCCAATCCCACAGGCTCATGGCATGCAACAGGGCTTCAGGTGAATTCCAGCCTGGCAAACATGGTCAAGGAGCAGCTCCCCACAATGCACTCCTGAAAGAAAGCCACCAGGATCCATCAGACAGAGGCAAACAGCACCACAGTGAGCAACTGCCCTGGGAATGTGCAGCTCTGCACGGGAAATCCAACCCCAAATCCAGCCCCAACTCTCCCCTCGGTAAATAAAACCTCCAAATAACAACACTCAAATATTAACTACACAAATGAGGCTCAGCAGAGGCAGAGCCTTGAGCTGGGAAGAACTTCCTTGGCAATAGGAAGTTTTCTCCAGGATAACTGTTTCAGTTTTCTAGATTAAATTAACCCTCTTGAAAAGAGAACCTGGCACCAGTAGGAGCACTGGGGACTGTGTTCACTGCCCTGAGCTGGGGCAGTGGTGGGTGTGCAGCAGAGCTGCTGTGCCTCAGCTTTGTCTTTGGGTGCAGTTAAGAGGAGCACAGAATGACAGCACAAATCCTGCTGGCAGAGCCCTCCCAGCTCAGCCAGCCCAACCCTCGACCCAGCACTGCAGGCTCAGCACCAATCCATGTCCCTCAGCACCAGGGCCACAGCTGCTGCAACACCCCCAGGGATGGGCACTGCAGCACTGCCCTGGGCAGACCATCCCAAGCTTGCAGAACTCTTCCAGGGCAGAAAGAGTTGCTGAGCTCCAGCCTGAGGCTGCCCTGGGGCAGCTTGGAGCCATTGCTTCTGCTGCTGTCCCTTGCCCCCAGGGAGCAGAGGCTGCCCCCTCCTCACTGCCACCTCCCTGCAGGCAGCTGCAGAGAGCAATGAGCTCTGCCCTCAGGCTCCTCTGCTCCCCCTGCACACCCCCAGCTCCCTCAGCCCCTGCTCACCCCCAGCTGCTCCAGGCCCTTCTCCAGCCTCACTGCCCTGCTCTGGGCAGGNCACCCTGCTCTTGCCCCCAGCCAGGATGCCTTTGGCACCAGTGCCCACCCTGCTGCTGACCCCAGCCAGGATGCCTTTGGCATCAGTGCCCACCCTGCTGCTGACCCCAGCCAGGATCCCTCTGGCATCAGTGCCCACCCTGCTGCTGACCCCAGCCAGGATCCCTTTGGCATCAGTGCCCACCCTGCTGCTGACCTCACCCAGGATGCCTTTGGCCTTCTTGCCCACCTGGGCACTGCTGGCTCATGTTCGGTCACTTCCACCCAGCACCCTCAGGTCCCTCTCCCAGCTGCAGCTTTCCAATCACACATGCCCAGGTCTGGAGCTCCCCATGGGGTTGCTGTGACCCAGGGGCAGGACCTGGCCCTTGGCCTTGCTGAACTTCACACACTGAGCCTTGGCCCCTGGCTCTCATGCCCAGCGCCTTCTGTAAAGCTTCCCTACCCTCTAGCAGCTGGACACAGCCAGCCAGCCTGGTGGCATCTGCAGACTTACTGAGGGAGCCTCAATGCCCTGACCCACAGCACTGCTAAAGACACTGAAGAGGCCCAGCAGCAGTAACTGGGTGCCAGTCCATGTGCTCCACAACTATGCCTTTAGATTAAATGAATCCCCTGGCAGGAGAAGCTGGCACCACTAGGATGCACTTCAGCTCACCCCGAGCAGATGCCTGAAGCAGCTCAGGCTAAGCTGGTTCCAGAAGCATGTTCCATACCCACCTCAGACAGACATCTTGGTGGCCAACAAAGTGAGATGCATCCAGCCCTGGAACCTGCTCCTGCTCAGCCTCATCAAGCTGCACTCAAAGCTCTCAGGGCAGGGAAGGCAGAGCAATAAACCCAAAGGCTTCATGGAAGCAAAGCACAGCCCCTCCACTCCAGGGTTTTATAGCTGCTTTGCAGGTAGATTCTTTGCCTACACACCAGTGAGGAAGGGATCACCAAAAACCAAGCAGGGGAAGCAGAAGAGGAAAGACAAAGCTGAAATTTCCTAAGCTCTACCCAGACAACAAAGTAAAATTGGCTTTAAGGCTTTAGTACTGTGCCACAGCCTCTGTGCCACAGGCCAGCCCTGCAGCTCCAAGGGAAGGAGCTCTACAGAGGCTCTGCAGCACCTTTAGAAGGCAGCTGAGACTTTGCAGCCTCTGCTGTCTTCTTTCTGCAAAAGCTTTGCCATCCCCAAAGCAGCACAGCTCCAAGCAGAGGATCTGAGTGCCACAGAGTCACAGAGTGGCTCAGGTTGGAAGGGACCTCAGAGCTCATCCACTCAACCCCCTGCCATGGGCAGAGACACCTCACAACTGGAACTGGGTGCTCAAAGCCTCATCAACCTGGCTCTGGACACCCTCAGGCAGCCTCCCTGGGCAGCCTGTGCCAGAGTCTCAGCATCCTCACTCTGAGGAGCTTCTTCCTCAGTTCCAGCCTAACTCTGCTCTGCCTCAGCTCCAAACCATTCCCCCTGGGCCTGTCTCAGACCCCCTCATGAAAAGTCTGCAGCCTGCCCCCAGGATCCCTTCAGGCACTGGCAGCAGCTCTGAGGTGCCCCTGGAGCCTTCTCCTCTGCAGGCTGCACCCCCTCAGCTCCCTCAGCCTGTGCTCAGGGCAGAGCTGCTCCAGCCCTGCCAGCATCTTTGTGGCCTCCTCTGGACTCTCTCCAGCAGCTCTGAGTCCTTCTGCTTTTGGGGACAGCAGAGCTGGAGGGGAGCTCTGAGCAGAGCCAAGGGGCAGGATCCCCTCTCCTGCCCTGCTGTCCACACTCCTCTGGCTGCAGCCAGCACACAGCTGCCTGCAGAGCTGCAGGAGGGTACTGCTGGCTCCTGGGGAGCTGCTCAGCACTCAGCACCCCCAAAGGTTTTTATTCAGGGCTGCACCTAGACTGGATTTGTGCCTGGGGTTGGCCCAACCAAGGTGCAGGACCCTGCACTGTGACTTGCTGGACCTCATGCAGCTGGCCCTGGCCCACTCCTGAAGCCTGTCAAGACCCTTCTGGATGGATCCCTTCCCTCCAGTGAGTCCCCTGCAGCACACAGCTTGGTGCCGAGGCTGCCTCAGTGCCACTGCCTGTGCTGCTGACCAAGATGTTAAACAGCACTGGACCTGGGACTGACCCCTGAAGAACTCCACCTGGACAGGGAGCCACTGAGCACAACCCTTTGAGTCCATGCGTCTGGGCAGTGCCTTGGCCATGGGGTGGTCAGTCCATCAGGTCCACGTCTGCCCCTCAGGGTGCCATGCAGGCCAGTGCTGAATGCCTTGCACAGCCCAGGCAGGTTACTTCAGAGCAGTGGACCCCTGAGAACAGCTCTGCTGTGCCCAGCTGCACACCTGTCTCAGCACCATGGCTGCACATCAAGCTGAGAAGCAGAGCTGCAGGAGGACATTCTCCCTGCACTTGCCAAGTGCAAGCCAAAACTCAAAGAAGCTCTCCAGGTTTTGAAGCAGATCCTGCATCAATTCTGTCTGTTCACCTTCCTGACCAAAGGATGCCCCCAGGGACAGCTCCCATGGAACCCTGTCCCAGGCTGTGCTGAGTCCCTCTGCCTGCCCAGGGCAGCTGCTGTGAAGGTGCCCTCCAAGCTGCCACCCTGCAGCCCTGTTCAAGCTGCTCATGCTTCAGCAAGGGGAGCAGTGGAGCCTTGGCTGGAGGGAAAATCATCTCAACATCTTGGTGCAGTGCCTTGCCCTCTCCCTTCTGAAGGCAAGGGGGACCCTCCCTTGTCAGAGGTGGAGGGCAGGAGCTGGGCAGTGGACACCCAACTGCTCCAGAGCAGAGAAAACAGCACTGCCCTGGCAAGCTGCAGGTGGCCAGCACAGGCACAGGGGATAACAACCAACCGCTGCCAGGCACACCAGGTGGCACTGAGATGGCAACTGCCACTCCCCAGGCACAGGAGGTGGCACTGAGCTTGGGTATGGAGAACAACGAATCACCACTGGCTCCTGACCTCCAGCTTCCAGCTCAGGAAGGGATCTGAGAGGCCTTGCAAGTGCCCAGACATTGAAAGCAGCTCCAACAACAGCAGGGACCCCAGCAGCACAGCCCTGGGGAGTGTTCCAGCCAGGCAGCAGCTCTCCTTACAGCCTCTGCTTTCCAAAGCATCACAAAACAACCCAGCTGAGTCTCCAGGAGGCTTCACAGCCTCCTCCTGGCACAGCACTGCTCCTCACACTGCCACAGCCCCCAGCAGTGACACACCTAAAGCCTGGGCTCTGTGGCAAGGCCGGGGGCAGCTTGTCACACAAGAGACCTCCTGCAGTGCCACCCTGATGGCCCTGGCAGCAGCACTGCTTTGGAACAGCTCTGCAAGAAACCCACAACAGCCAAGGGTGTCCTGGGGTGCAGTACCACAGAGTGCAGCCAGCAGCTGCAGGGAGCTGCTCCTGTCCCTCTCCTCAGCCCTACTTAGCCATCAGGTGCAATACTGCATCAGCTCTGGGACAGGAAACTGCTGGGCAGAGCTCAGCTGTGAGGATGGTTAAGGGACTGGGACATGTCTGATGAGGGCAGGCTGAGAGCCTGTTTAGGCTGGAGAGGGCTGAGAGGGGACCTGAGCAATGCCCACAAACACCTGAGGGGTGGGGGTCAGGAGGCTGGAGCCAGGCTCCTTGCAGTGATGCTCAGTGACAGGACAAGAAACAATCAACTCAAGAGACTCAACTACAGAAAACTCCATCTCAGCACGAGGCTCCAAGGATGACAGGGGTTGAAAGGGACCCAAAGAGCTCCTCGACTCCAACCCCCCTGCCAGAGCAGGAGCATCCAAGCT
>VWZI01005594.1:538-20713 GCA_013396835.1 Psilopogon haemacephalus
CCACACAGCTTGGTGTCATCCGCAAACTTGCTGAGGGTGCACTCAATGCTTTTGTCCATGTCACCCACAAAGATGTTGAACAAGACTGGTCCCAGGACTGATTCCTGAGGGACTCTTCTTGTCACTGGCCCCCACTTGGACATGGAGTCATTGACAGCCACTCTTTGGGTGCAACCATCAAGCCAGTTCTTTATCCATGTAGTGATCCACCCATCAACCCATGTGTCACCAGCTTGGAGACCAGGATGAGGTGCAGGACAGTGTCAAAGGTTCTGCTCAGGTAAATGACATCAGTTGCTCTCCCCTCATCTAATAATGTTGTGACCTGTTCATAGAAGGCCACCAGGTTTGTCAGGTAGGATTTGCCCTTGGTGAAGCCATGCTGATTAGACCCAATCACCTCTTCACTATTCTCCTGTCTCAGCAGTGTCTCCAGGAGGATCTGCTCCATGATCTTACTGGGCATAGAGGTGAGACTGACTGGCCTGTATTTCCCCAGCTCCTCATTCCTACCCTTTTTGAAAATGGGAGTTATGTTTCCCCTTTTCTCTTCTGTGGGGACTTCACCAAACTGCCAAGACTTTTGGAATATAAAAGAAAAAGGTTTAGCAACCTCATCTGCCAGTTCTCTCAGTACCCGTGGGTGTATTCCGTTGGGTCCCATGGACTTGAACACTTTCAGGTTCTTCAGGTGATCACGAACCTCATCTTCACTTATGATGGGATGATGCTGAAGAAATTGAAGTTACCCCTAGTTTGCAAACCCTTGGGATCAAAGACCAAGCACATTTAGAACAAGAGGCAAACATTCCCTCAATGCTGGTGATTCACCATCTGCATTTCACTATTAACCATTTTTATCCATTGAAACTTTAATTGCATATCACTTTGTATGTTAGCAGCCTGCCACTATCAGCTTGACAGAGTGTATTAATTCCACTCATCATTAGCTTTTGGTAGAAGCCAGATGCAATGGCATCACAGTTTTGTGAAGGGAATTGGCAGATTCAGGGCAGCCTGAGGTCAGTTGGACTATGTGGGTAACAGTGACTCAAACAAGCCTGTTTTAACAAGGCAGATTTGATCTCTCCAGCTGACCTGCACACTCATTGGGGCACATGGTGACGTTGAGAGGTTGTGACATACTGAGATATTTATTGTCTCAGACAGGCTGTGACATCGTCTGACAGCCTTGCTTTAAAAGAGGTAGTTCCTGTGGAGGTGGAAACTCCCTATTTTCTTATCTTAAAGCCACTGCAACAGCACCACTGAGAGGCCAACATGCAGACCCAACTCCAACAGCTGAAGGCATGAACCCTGCCTTGTGGAGAGTGGTGGGGAATGGCAACTTCTGAGTAACTGCATGTTAGCAGTAGGTCTGATAGCTCTACTTGGCATGGCCCATACAGCAGCCTCATTGTGCTGCTCCTCCACTCTGCTCTGCCTGCGTCCCTCTGCCAGCTCCATGCCGTCTGTTCCCTGGCTCTTGCTGCCGCTCATATCCACACTGCCCACAGGCCCTGGATGGCTTCCTCCTCCCATGTCCCTCTGCCAGCTCCACACTGCTCTGTTCCTGCTGCCTTGGAGGGCCCCCCCCTTTTCAAGTGTGCACCTGATGCCAAGAACTTGGGACTGTTCCTGTGATAATTCTACAAGCTCAATCCAGGTAGTGGTGATGTTTCTTCCTTTGCTCCTTGGCTCTTTCTCTCTTCCTTTCTTTCTTTCTTTCTCTACTTTTCCCTTTCCTTTACCTTCCCATTTTCCCTCTGCTCTGGTCCATTCTAATAAACCTAGTTATCAGCCATGTGGCATCAGTTCACCTTTATTTATTCCAAGGGATTTACTTGAATCTTAGCACAACCCCTGTTGCTGATCAGGATTGGGTGATGACAGAGGCAGTGTGGTTTAGGGAGCTAGTTCTGGAGTTGTGTACTGTCTGAGCACCAGACAATACTTATCTATCCTGATGCTGATAGTATAGGTCTGCTCTTGCAAGAGGTCTCTGTATGAGGTCTACAAGAGTTCTTTCCCTGGGATCACTTCCTACTGGCATTCCTACTGGAATTATGCCTGTTTCCAGTGGCTCTCACTTCACCTCTCTGCAAGATCTGAAGTGGTAATGCTTAGTGACAAGCATCTGACCAAAAATGTGGGACCTCACAACAAATTTTCCTGGCCCTGTTTTGTAGAACCTAATGAGGCAAGCAACAGTCAGCTGCTCTAAAACCTTCTCACAGACCTGAGTGTTAGATTTGCTGCTTCATAACAGGGAACACACTATAAAAAATGTTGGCCTGAGTCATGTGATTGCTGTAAGGGTGTCTAAAATCCATCAAATTACAATCCCACCTCAATACAGTGGGCTACATTTTGCATTTCACCTTCTAGAGTGCAGGTGTTTAACTTCATGGGTAGCCAAATGCCACATCTCCTTCTGTGCCTCTTGCATTAAAGACAAAATGTGGAAAAGCAAAAGCATTACAGGGCTGAAAGCCAGAATTTCTAAGAATATATCTTCCAAAAACTGTTGTGAATATTTCTAGAAGGCATCACTGTCATTACTGAGTTAGGCTTTATGTTCTTCTGCCAGAGAAAAGAATCCAGGTCTCTAAAGACAATTCCCTCTGCATGCCAAACTGAAATTCTAATTACATGATCTGCAACACCAAATTTAATTCCAAGGCTAAGAATATAACCAAGATATCTTAACACCAGTATTGCACAATGCTCTCCCTAGGCTGATTTACCTCTAGGATGCAGCATGTATTTTGTGGGCCTCTATTTACTTCTAGGATGCAGCATGTATTTTGTGGGTCTCTAAGGATTGCTGTATGAGGTACATAACCACCTAGGTGCCCCTGCATGCTGTGTTTCCAACAGCTCCAAGCCCATTACTTCCACCAGATGGAAAAGAACTGCATGGGCCATAGTAATCAAGCAATTACTTTTTTTCATCAGAGGAAGTCCCTAACTTGAGTGAAACCTCATCATGTCGGTATTTAGGCTGAGAATATAATTTAGCATTCAGGCTGTTACACCAACAACTTGCACCCAAACCTTCTTGTTTTGCTGCATTTTCAGATAGTCTGCACTCACTGTAGTTGGTCACCAACTTCCTCTGCAACTTGTCAGGCTGAGGACTGCTAAGTGGATTGTTGTGCCAAACCATTCTGATAGCACTGAGGTGTCTTTCATTGTTCTTCATCTGACACCAAGTGTTCCTTAAAGCCAAAGTGAAAAAAATATGGTAGATGTAACTGTGGTGTCAAGTTTCTGCAAATACATGAGTTCACTTCTTGAGTTGTTTGCACAAGACACCACACATGGAGCTGTAGGAATGTTGGCAGACCACCCTTCAGATCACTGAAGGTAGCGTGGAGCTGCTTGGTTGGGTCTGAGAGCACCATAAGACACTGAAGGAAGAGTCTGAAGTTGCTTATTCCCAAATCATTAGTGATGGAGCAGCCCAGTGTGGTTTGAATAGAGAGTGTCAGCTGAGGGAGTCAGCTTTGACAGTAAATTTAACTGCTTTCATGGATCTAATTCAGACTTTATAGTGAACCCCTTAATGTAATGTCTTGTTTCTCTGTACCTGAGGATTTGGTGCTTCTTTAAGGTTAACTTTGCCCTGTCCAGCAAGGACAGGGTGGGGAGCAGTGGGAACAGGAGTGAAAGAGACAGAGCTTCCTTCTAAGAACTGGAGACATGGAGGCTGAAGGTGGATGGTGGTGGAGGCAGACAAGACAACAAGGCAAGTGTTGCCAGTGGAGGATCCTCAGTGCATGTAGGCCAGTTAGTAATTAACCAATGCTTACTAAGTTATGCGATTTTTGATCTTTTGGATCAAACAACTTTTGTTACTCCCTAACAACTTCTGTAGCTGTCTTGATAGTGAGATCTCTCAGACTGATGAGATGAAAGACGAGCATGTGATGGGAATTGAACTGCAGTGGCCAGACATTAATTTGCCCTGGCACAAGGTGCAGGAATGGGTGCATGGAATGACATTTAGTTCTCCAAATTACATTCAGTTCTCCTCACCCTGGATAACTCAACTGTCATGCTTCTGGAAAATAGTCCTCCTGCTGCAGATCATGCTTGGACCTTCATATCCTCAGGTATAGCCAAGTAACTGCATATAAAGCCCTAGGTGATTAGCAGGCTGAGTACCTCTGATGGACAGCAGAGAAGCTGAAGGTGGCAGGCCTCTGGACATGAGAGAAGAAAGCTTGGTTTGCATGTTTAATCAATTATTTCCTGATGTCACTTCACTGGCAGTAAGATAGGCAAAACAAATACTGCCAGGGTCATCAGATTGACTTCTGAGGCAACGAGTCCATATGTTAAAAGCTTCAGCAGCTTAAACAGATGTTAATCAGTGTACATGCACTTAAACTGCAGAGAAAGCAGGAAGGTTGGCTGATTCCATCATGAAGTACATGCTGCCTCATTTGCATGGCTCCAGACCCAGCATACACATACACCTACATGCATATACATGTCAAAACCAGTCAATGGTAGACAACAGCAAAACTTAATGAGAATTCCTTACATTCTTTTAAAAGAATTTGCAGTTTTATAGTCAACTTCCCATTTCTTCATGAAGAATGATCTGAAGCTGCATTCTTCTGCCAGTCTCTAGGTTTCCATGTAAGTTCAAGGTAACTGAACTTGGTATGTCTGCCAGCTGTGTCGTTGCAATATTTACAGAAGAACATTGAAGGCTTGTGTTGGTTTGGGACTCAGAAAAAGTAATTCATTATGCATAATGGTGATGTTGGCAGTGCATGCCAAATGGTTAAATCTAATGTAGCATACAGTTTCATTAAGTCACAACAAAATTAATCTATCCCTTCACACCGGGAGGTTTAAACAAAAGCAATGGGGAAGGAGATGCATGTGAAAAGCACCAATTCATTAATGAAACGAAGACATTTAAGATAATTAGGCATATAACAATAGATAAGAGGACTAAATTAACCCTTTTATTTTCTGTGCAATATGCACAAGTCAGAAGCCTAGCATTGTGCGTTGTTATGTAAAAGAAATCTTAAAGCGTCTTCTGGTTTCTTTTCAGGGAAGAGATGTACAAGCAGATCAAAGTGAAGCCACTAGTTCTTTTTAATAACTTTATTCTGGTGTGTTGAAACTGACCATGGTGACTATTTACATTCAAGGATTGACTTCATATCTCTAGTTAGAATTTGCAAATGAAAGAGTTAACAAATCAGAGAGAAATTGCTGCCGCTAAACTTGTGCAAAATAACTCATGTAATTAATAATACTGAAACTAAGGGACCAATCTAAATCAACAGAGGGATGAAGCTGCCTCTTGCCTGATTAGGAATGATAGTTTAAAGGGACAATTTTCTTTCCTTAATAACTCCCGTGTCCTCAATAACACAGGATAATTTTTTAAACAATGATATGTCTAAACAGTGTGGATGCTCTGTGCTTAAAGGTGTCAAACAAAAAAAATGTTTTTAAATAGTCTACATTTACTCAGGATAAGAAAGTCCCCAGATGCACAGACCTTTGAATTAATCAAGTAATGAGAAATTCCTTGGCCTTCTGTATTTCAGCTTTCTAATTTAGCTGAACACAGCAGGAGCTTTCCCTGTGCTTTCTGTTTATGTCTCATATTCCAGAGGGAAGAAA
This sequence comes from Psilopogon haemacephalus, assembly GCA_013396835.1. Classification (NCBI taxonomy): domain Eukaryota; kingdom Metazoa; phylum Chordata; class Aves; order Piciformes; family Megalaimidae; genus Psilopogon; species Psilopogon haemacephalus. The sequence goes on from VWZI01005594.1 coordinate 6,197, forward strand.
ATCTTGTAATACCTGCAGTGCTTTGGGAATGAGGTGAATTCAGGGCACAGGGAAGCCTTTGGGGGATGCTCTACAACTTCAACTCCGGGGAGCATAGGATTCGCATCCCCAGGACTCCCTGACAGACCACACCAGGCTGTGAGGCTGGAGTTTAGTCTGCCTGTAGCATTGCCTGGATGTGACTAACGAAGCATGAACATCACATGTTAACATTTTTGTCCTTTTAAGCACCCAAAGCTGGAATGCTGGCATATTTTAAAACTCACGTGAAAGTCTATAGGAACTAGCAAGTATATAAAGTAACATTAAAAGCTTTGAGGCTGATTCTCCTCAACCCAATGTCCTTGTACTGATTTCAAGGGAGACATAACTTGAAGTTCTGAAATACTGATACGTGATGTAGGAGAAAAGGGTACATTGATTTCCCTTGGGGTACTGTTATGTTGGAAAGCAGTGACATACCTCCTCTGAAGTCCTCAAGAGAAGAAATGGAGTACAGCAGGTATCCTCGATATTTAATGAGTGGTCTTAATTAAAGAAATAGGAGCACTTCTTTTAGTCCTGGCCATGCTCTTATCAAGCTGCATAGGTGAGGTAGACTCATACACTTGATGAATTTGCTTTGGTGGTATTTTTTCAGAATTAGTTGATATATTTTTAAATTAATTGTTAGTGGGGTCCCATGTAGCTCCTTAGGTACTCACTATGTACATTATTATCAATTATGTGGGTGTTTTAAAGATATTTTCTGTTATATTACTCATTAAACTAAGTGAGCACTCCATAGCTGGTGACTGGAAAAATCCTAAATCTGGAGGTAAATGTTCATGGCTGGAAGCCAGAAGTCTTCTTTTGTCTGGCAAGTTGAAATATATCTAAGACATTCTTAATTTTGAAAGACATAACTCATCTTAACTTCTTAATTGCAAAGATTTGTTAAGATGTGTCTGATGTATCATAGATAATAGTGACATTTGGGTAAAGGTGTCCTATTTTAGAATGAAATGATCTTAGAGAGATGACCCAGGGGATACTGAGATAATAGAAGCCAAGAGAGAAACACCACTGAAATAACTTAAAGGGATTAAGAGGTGTTCCTCTAAGAAGGTGACATGGCCAAGAGCCTAGCTGCAGTGCCTATACACCAATACAAACCAGGAAGAACTGAAAGACACCATGTTCCTAGAAAACTATGAACTGGTTGCCATTACTGAAACTTGGTGGGCTGAATCTCATAATTGCAATGTGGCAATTGACGGCTACAGACTGTTCCTCCACATCAAGAAACAGACTGTGAAGAGCTACCTGCCTCTGAAGAATTGTCACAAAGTTGAAAGCTTATAGGTAAGAAATGGAGTAACAAAGGGAACCTTGTTGATGGTGTCTACTATAGGCCATGCAATCAAGGAGAGCCTAATGATGAAGCCTTCTTACTTGCTAAAGGAGGCTTCGCTCTCACAGGCCTTTGTCCTACTGGTGGACTTCAACCAACCCAAACATTTGATAAACAAAAAAAGACAGTGAGATGTAAGTTCAGGAGACTCCTGGAATACATTGAGGATATCTTCTTAAGCCAGATAACAGACAGCCTTATGAGAGGTGATATGACACTGCACCCAATGGTCACCAAAACTAGTGAGTTAGTTGCTGATGTCAAGATAAGAGGCAGCCTGGGGTGCAGTGACCATACACTGATGGAGGAGTTCAAAATTCTTGAGGGATATGGGTCAGACAAATAGTCAAGACGGAACTTTAGGAGAGCAAACTTCCATTTGTTCAAGGAGTTAGTCAGTTTAATCCCCTGGGAAGTTACCCTCAGGGACAAAAAGCAGACAGGTGACAGACTTCTAAAGACACTTTTCCATAGAGTGCACGAACACTCAGATGTAAGATATCCCAGTTTCCCAGATGTAAGATATCAGACAATGAGTGGAAGAGACCAGATTGACTGAGTCGAGACCAGATTGACTGAGTCAAGACCAGCTGGCTAAATTAAAGGACAAGAAGGAAAGGAACAGGCAGTGGAGGAAGTGACAGGTGTCCTGGGAATAGTACATGGACACTGCCTGTAGTGTAGGGATGGGGTCAGGAAGGCCAAGATGCAGCTGGATTTGAACCCAGCAAGGGATACAAAGAATCATGAGGGTTTCTACAAGTATGTCAGCCAGAAAAAGAAGGTCCAAGAAATTGTACTCCATCTTGAGGGCAAACTGGTAATAGCAGACAAGGACAAGGCTGAAGTAGTCAACAATTCAGTCTTCACTGGCATTATCTTTTCAGGTTTCTTGAGTAGATGAACCTCAAGACAGGGACTAAGGGGGCAAAGTCCTTCTCAGTGTAAGAGAAGAGCAAGTTCATGACCACCCAAGGAACCTAAATATATATAAGTCAATGGGACCTGAGGAGATACATTCCAGAATTCTGAGAGAACTTTACTTGCCAATGCACTTTCCATGACGTTTGAAAAGCTGTGGCAGTCAGGTGAAGTCCCTGGTGACTACAAAAAGGGAAACATTGCACTCATTTTTAATAAGGATAGAAAATAAGACCCTGGGAACTATCATCCTGTCAGCCTCACCTCTGTGCCTGGAAATACCATGGGACATATCCTCTTAGAAGCTCTGATAAGGGACAAAAAGGACAGGGAGGTGATTCAAGATTACCAGTATGACTTCACCAAGGGCAAGACCTGACTGACAAAGAACATGCCTTCTATGTTCCGGCACAGGACAAAGAAAGAGCTAATGGATGTAATCTATCTGATCTGTAAAGTCTTTGATAATGGTCCCTCTGAGCAAAGGAAAAAGAACTCAGACTGACTGTCAGATTCACTTGAATCTTGAAAGCCAGGACCAAGGAAAGGTAGGATTTTATTTGCTCACCAAGCAAATTGCATCTGAGAACCAATGGGACATGACAAACATGGCACCCATCAGTGTGTCATTTTAGAAAAAATCCTTGTGGGACTGGGTGATAAAACAAATGAAGGTGGAGCTCTAGGCAGCTGAGTAGACATAGAACTCATTGTCCTCTTTCCCTGTGATTAGATCTTTGCTGTAGCCAAAGAAGCATGGCATAGTTTACAGGAGACTATGGACTGTCCTAAAAGAGGTTTTGTCATGCTAGCCCCATGCCTGTATACTCACTAGGGAGATCTAGTGTGCTATTTGCTTAGAGAGATGAGGATATGAGAGATGAGGAACTGCTGGAAAACATCCAAGCCAATACATGCAAGGGTCTTTGGAGGTCACTTTAGACTGTCTAGTTGTTCAATAAGGCAAAAGAGCCAGAGGCTCTCTGTGTCCCTAAATTTGCTTTGAAATCATGAATAGCCAGCTGGCAGATGATTATGGTGTACAGACTTTCTTCCATCAAGTTAAAAGAACATTGAAAATTAACAGAATTACGAAAAATACCCAAAGCCTTGGTTAATTTCTTAAATCAATGTATTTTCCAATTAAATTGGAGAGAGAGAGACCTGAAAACTGTCCTTTAGTTATACCTACATATATTTGCTGAAGACAACTAATTTCCCTAACTGATGGCAGAACATAACGTGCAGGGATCTGCATGCTCCCTTTCCGCAAGGTGGAAAAACTCACAAAAATGGATGTTTTAAATCTCTTCTTATAAAATACAAAAGTGATTTGTTTGATTAATCTTTATTTTATATTTACCATTTTATACTGTTATTCTGGGCATCATCATCCTTAACTGTTGCTTAAAAGCTGAACTTACCAAAGCCTATCAATTATTGATCCATTCACAACTTGCGCAGTCATTGAGATAGCAGCAGAGAAGAAATTTAAAACTCATTTAGATGTCAGAATTTCACAGTAGAAACCTATATCCAGTGATACCTATGTCACCTTTTCAAGCAACAGTATGTAAGGTGGTTTGAAAGAAACTCTTGGTGAGCAGGTTGTTGGAAGTGGATTTAAATTGTGCTATGCTAGCTGCCGAGTAAAACTGCCACTACTGCAGTTGTAGTGTATCATATCAATGATATTAGAGCAAGTATCACTGTAATCACTGAAAGATCATTTTGATGAAACAAAGAGAGGGACAGTGGCGATGAAACTTGAACTGGCCTCAGCAGCTGGTGCCCCAGAACTTTCTCAAAATCAAAATTTTTAACCTGCAGACTGTGAGCATGGGACATGCCAAATATACCAACTATGAGCTCTGGACATAGCATGGAACAATTTGATGGCAAATATTATCTCCCCTGCCCTCAAAGACTGTCACCACAAATAGACACTTGAAGTCATGGATTAAATTAGTTAAACAGACATTTTACAGGGATAGTCCACAGAATAAGTGAACAGAATCTATGTATTGTGTGGATGTGTGTATAGATATATAGCTACCTCATGAACAGGAAATGTAATGATAAGTGGTTGAAAAGTGTAGGATCTGTGCATCATGTAGATGGCATAGAATAAGGGCTGGATAATTTTCACAAGAATATGGGAGGGGGCAAAACCAGTACAGCCTAACCAAACTCCAGGAGGAGTATTTAATACTGTAACTAATGTCATGCTCAGTATATAAACAATAAGCTGGATAGGGGAAGAACTGTGAAGCTCCAGCAGGCAGAGCAAGGAGGCAGGGTTCAGGTGGTGAGCAATTATTTGGAATATCACTGATTTTATAAATTATTATTTTAGTATTAATCTCATAGCTGTGAGTTTTTACATATCTTTGTGGTGCCCTATTAAACTGTTCTTATCTCAACCCATAGGGTTTAAACTTCCAAGTCTACTGTCCAAGCAAGGGGCAGGGAAAGAATGAAGGAGTGGCCTCATAGTACTTAGTTGCTGGATGGGCCTAAAATCATCACAAGGTGGGAAAGTGGACAGCCTCTGACAGGCTGCCACAATTGTTTCTCCCCTTTCCCATGCAGCAGCTATTAAGAGACACTGATCATCATTTGGTAGTTGTCTGTTATTAACTTTTTTTTTTTTTTTTTTTCCCNCCCCAAAAATTGAGAAGGAAACTGGGAAAATCACTACATAAAACAAATCCTCCAAACAGCAGAAAAGGGGAGATGGCCTCTGCTCTGAAACAGGTCATAGATTTGTGTCAAACTGTTGAAGTAGTTTGCATGAAAGCAATGCTGAATTCTGCCCGATCCTGAGGAATTCAGAACAACCCTAGGAGATGCCCCTAAAAACACAGTCCGACTCTTGCAGCTGGGTTCTCTTCCTAGGGCAGAAGTCCCATGCAGGCTGTTGTGGAGACATCCACAAAACAGATGACCAAAGCCAACTGAAAGCTGTGGATTTATTGCAATTGATCTGTTCTCCCTCCAACACAATAAAATTACAGCTTCAGATGTCAGTTTGGAAAATAATGCTGCACAGCTAATTAAACTATTTGGAGAGATAAGCCAAAATATGCACATACTCTTTCAGAAAAGGAAAATCTCCCCATGAGTACCCAAATAGGTTCTGCGAAAAAGGCTGAGGAGGTCCTGTTCTAAGGGGACATCTGACTGCCAGGCTGCTTCTGTATGGGGAGAGCTCAACCTTCTCCATAGCGGAACTCCGTTTATACCCTTGGGAGTTTAACTACGGTCAATTTCTTAATTAGTTGAAGGGCCGAGTTCTCCGAGCCAGGAAACGACTGGTCCCGGAGACTGCAGCTGATGTCTGGAGGCATCAAGCCGGTTAGCCAGTCCCGGCCCCTTGCTGGAGGTCTGTCAGACGACCCTGCACCCACAGGTGGGTGTGGATGGCCATACCTGCCTGTCACACGGCCCCAGCGCAGCTCCTGCTGCTTTCTGCCTGCCCGCCGAGCCTCGCCTCTCTTTGCTGCTCCGCAGGTTGCTGATGCACGCCCGAGGCATGCAGGATTAGCTGTGGCCTGGCACCGGGGACTCACCGTCTCCGAAGTGCTGATCTCAGCTCGCCAGGACACGTTTTACAAAACGCTTTTCTGTCACCCCAATACACCTAGCTTGCTGTGTGTAGGACCTGACTGCACCTCATGGCACTTTGGCCACAGGCAGAATGACCTGACAGTGCTCTGGGAAGACATGTCTGAGGCCTCAGTGACTGGCATGAAACACTGATGCCAAATACAAGAGAAGAGGATGGGGGGATGGAGAGCACAGTGGCATCGTGTTAACCCCAGATGTAGGAGCTGGTGCTGCTGCACTGCTGGGTCCAGCACTGCAGGTGAGGGTGGCCTGTCATGACAGCCAGCTGACAGATTGTCACCAGATGTCCCTTGCTGCAGGGACTGAGACTCACTCAGCCAGTTCATACCTGCACTCGATGAGTGAGTTCGTGAGGTTGGAGTGAGCTGAGCAAGACACTTGGTGCTGGTGCCCGTGCTCGGGAGTGGTTCATTGCAACTCCTGATGCCGTTGGAGCACTTCTTCTGGCCCGCCCTGCCAAGTTCAGGCAGCCAGAGCACCCAAGAGGCAAGTTTGCAGCAGCAGTGCTGAGGTGGTTGGGGAAACCTCCTCATGGGGATCTTGTTGAGGAACCCCAGGCATTTTTTCACCCCTCCCCAGGCCACCTAATCACTGTGGCCCCTCTTTCTTTGCTAGCACAACACCTGCAGCTGCAGCCTCAGGGAGAGGGAGTGGCTTGACTCCCCACAGGCCACTGCAGCAGGTGGAGACCATGGCTACTGAGCTGGACAACCACTGTTCAGTATGCCTTGACAGATGGAAGGAGGCCAGATACATCATGCTATGCCTCCACAAGTTCTATTATGCTTGCATCCTGTGGTGGGCTGAGAGCAAGCCCACATGCCTGCTCTGCAACAGGAGGATCCTCTCTATTGTGCAGATGACAACTTTGAGGAACCATTGTCACACCATGTGCAGCATGACTGGTCATCAGACATCAGACAGGAGAAGCTCCTGTATGTCCAGCTGCCCACAGATCTGCAGCAGCACAATCACAGCCTCTGGGCATGCTGCCCACAGCTCTTCTGAGTAGCCTCCAGTCCAGCATATGGGCAATATGCTTTCTGAGATCACTCAGCTCTCCTCCTCCCTTTTCAGACCTGGATGTGGCAGGAGCTAAGAGTCACCTTCCAGAAGCAGTGTTTACAGGCAGCCATAATTGAGGACATTATCATGCCTCTCCCAGCACTCTTCAGGCTGGATGAAGAGGTGCTGCTCCAGCTGCTGGTAGCATCCCTCAGAAACCACATAGTGACACTCATGCACCAGCTCATAGGTATCACCATTCAATGGAGCAGCAGGGAGGCTTGCCATCTGATAGGCCTAAAGGACAGCCATGCTGCCATGGGGCAGGAGGGCAGACCTGCAATGGCATCTGCTCTTGCTGTCTCCAGAGGAGGGTCTCCTATACCTGGCCTGGCCCCCTCCAACAGCCCCGAAAGACCCAACATGAAGGACCTCCCCATTATCTCAGCAGCTACCTTTCATGGGGGCCCAGGCAGCCCTCCCTCTGCCCCCATTTCTATCCCCAGGGAGCAAGAAGAAATCCAGGAGGAGCTCCAGGAGGCTGCGGCAAGCCCATGTGTTTACCACCAGGGCAGGGCACAGTAGCCCCCAAACAGAAGGGCCAGCAGCTGCAAGGCTTCTTCTCCAGCCAGGATGATGCCACCTTGCCAGCAGCAGCTGTAGAATAATGTTCCAGAAGCTGCCAAAACCAGCCCTGGGCCAGCAGCCCCTTCAAGGGCTCCTAGCCTCCTAAGTCTAATTATCAGAAAGTAGATATTACCAGAAAATAAAGGTCTGAAAACTGCAAAAAACCTATTGGTATTACTAACAGAGGTGATGTTGCTACCCTCACGGATGCTGCTCTCTCCCCCTTTTCTGGATGCTATGCCCACTATTCCTCTCCTTATGCCTAGCAGAGCATCGTTGGCCTTCTCCCTCTGGTCTTGACCTGCTTTGGCTGTCATGCCGCATTCAAGTGGCACAGGGACACAAAGTGAAAAAGATGGACACATTACTTTCCAGGAACATAGACTTTCTTCCTGCTCTTTCAGACCTGGTCTTGGAACTGGCATTCCTTCTCCTCTGCTAGAAAAGGGTAAGACATGGATTTGTGTCAGACTGCTGAAGTAGATTGCAAGAAAGTAGCCCTGACTTCTTTCTGATCCTGGGAAGTGCAGGGAAATCCCAGGGGACTCACCTGTAGGTGGCCACACCTCTGAATCGTGTGGTCTCTAAAGAAAGCCTCAGTCATGCAGCTCGGTTCTTCTGCCAGGACAGACCAGCTGCTTAACACGTGTGGAAAAGAGTACTTCCCTCAAAGTGGTACTAATCACAGAAAGCTGAGGCTAGTGCTTGAGGACTGATTTTGTAAACAAGGTCATAACCTGATCTCAGGATGATGCTTCTTTCAATATAGACATTTTAAACTTGTTCAAGTAACTTTTTATGCTAAAATGACAAGAAAGACCTTTTATACTACCTTCATTCATTTTTCTATTGCTTCTCTGTCATTTTGATCTCATGCACTTTTTGGATTGCTGTACTTAGAATCATAGAATCATAGAATCATAGAATGGTCTAGGTTGGAAGAGACCTCAAAGATCATCCAGTTCCACCCCCCCGCCACAGACAGGGACACCTCCCACTAGATCAGGACTCTCAAGACCTCATCCAGCCTGGCCTTGAACACATCCAGGGAGGGAGCAGACACAACCTCCCTGGGCAACCTGTTCCAGTGCCTCACCACCCTCACTGTGAAGAATTTCTTCCTAGCATCCCGTTCAAATCTCCCCTCCGCCAATTTGAACCCATTCCCCCTCGTCCTGTCATTACAAGACCTTGTGAACAGTCCCTCCCCAGCCCTCCTGTAGGCCACCCTCAGGTACTGGTAGGCTGCTATAAGGTCTCCCCGAAACCTTCTCTTCCCCAGGCTGAACAGCCCCAACTGTCTCAGCCTGTCCTCATAGCAGAGGGGCTCCAGCCCTCTGATCATCTTTGTGGCCCTCCTCTGGACTCTCTCCAACAGTTCCATGTCCTTCTTGTGCTGGGGGCTGCAGAATTGTACACAGTACTCTAGGTGGGGTCCGACAAGAGCAGAGTAAAGGGGGAGAATCACCTCCCTTGCCCTGCTGGTAATGCCTCTCTTAATGCAGCCCAGCACACAGTTGCTGTCTGAGCCACGTGTGCACACTGCAGGCTCATGTTGAGCTTCTCATCCACCCAGACCCCCAGGTCCTTTTCCTCAGAGGTACTTACACCTGGCTGGTTACATATTCAAATAATAAACACTATAAAGCAAAAACTGTATCTTTTTTTGATCCTATTGCTTAAAATCAGTGCTTCTTCAGGCTAAATCCCAGAGACAGTAATCCTCAGGTTAAATTTAGAGCAGTGGGAATTTTGATGTTAGGTAGATACCTCTAGGCCTCTTCCACAGGCTGCAGTACCCCGTCCAGCAGTAGTCCCAACTGGCTTGCCTGTTAGATGCACTACTCCTCTTTCCTTTCCTCCTGAAGACCTTATATGGACAAAGTAATTCTGTCTGTGTTGGTTTATTTTCTAGCTGGAGAATTACATCTGAAAGCTATCACTAGCAGCCTTTCTCCTGCAATAGATAAGGGACTGTGCATGACAAGAATGGTTAAGCAAAATGCACAGCCTTAGGAAGGAAATAAATACTGAACATATTACATAGATATATACTTCTATGCTTAATGATATGTTTACATACTAGAAAGTGCTAATAAAATAATTTAAAACAGCTATTTAAGGGAAGGAAAAAAACCCACAAAACACTTCTACAGAAATACTCTCAAATAATAACCACGCTCAAAACAACATATATGAAGAAACAGGCAGCAATCCACTATTTGGGCAGCAAATAATCTGCAATACTTTGTCCGGAAGAAAACAGTGCCATGGATTTGGGGCAGGGAAATGCTTTAACCTTTACTACTCTAAATTAATGAAATTCACAAATGTTACAGTTGTAAGGCCTTTCATTTGCCTTTAATTTACCTTGTTACATATCTTTCATTATCCTGCTATTTTTGTTGCCTGGAACGTTTCCAGAGGGAGGAGATAAATGTTGATCAAATCAAGACAAGTAGTGTTAGGGTTTTTTTCTCAGCACAATGTAAAAAGTTTACTAATATCCTCAATACAAGATTTCTCTTAAACGGTCAACATATGGTTATTTTCTTAAGTTAGAAAGGACACAAGACTTTCTCACTTTTCAAGGTCTATTTTTTGGTCCTCAGTTCAAAAGAACAGTTTCATTAAACCCGGACCTTTATTTAATTGAATAATGATTCATCCTTATAATAAAAAAGGTCTTTCTGGAAAGATTTTGGTACCAAATGTATCTGTTTGTGCTCAAGAAATTAAGTAATTCTGTTTTTTCCTTCACCAGGCCAGATAGATCAGTAACATCCAAGATTAAGTGTCATGGCTTCTGACTAGCACTTCTGACCAGTACACATACTCAAGCAGATGTAAGGCATCTGAGAATGAAGCATTGCAGCTTTTTCAGAAAAAAAAAAAAGAAGCAAGCAAACAATGACAAAACTGAGAATTAAAAACCCCAGCAAACCCAAACCATAAGAAAAATATAATGCTGAAACATTATGCTGAAATCAGTTTACCTTTCTCATCACCCTTGATAGTAGTTAATGGGCAATAGTCATTTCTCATTGTCCTCCAAGAATTTTATGATCATCAAAATTATACTAGAAATAATTTGAATTTACAAATAAAGCACTTAAGAAATTAATTCCATTTAAACTCCCTGTTTGGAGTCTCGTTACTGCATAACTGTAGAATGAGCTGATGATTACTACTGCTGGGAGGTGTATTGAAAGAATGCAGATTTGCTCAAAGCTTTTCTTCCTAGCAGAAATGGGCAAGTCCTGCTCAGAACAGGCTTACAGCTCCAGCCTCATGGTTTGAATTGCTGTACAAGGACCAGCTTTGCAAAAGTTATTACCAGAGTCAGAGAGGTCTCTTGGCACTGCTGAGATGTTCGACAGGATGAAAAAGAAGACGGACTGACACATATATCTTTTCATTAACCAGCGCCTTTTGACTTTGTGGCAGACAATTCTTTCTGATTTCAGTGTAAACAGGTCTTCACCAGAACTCAGAGGGAAAAGTTACTTTTTAAATGGCTTCAAAGGTTCCTAGTTCATTTACCCTCAGTTAACGGATCTCAATAGCTCTGTAAACTGTTGTCAAAACCACTGCAGTTTTCCTATAAATTCAGTAAGGAGCCTTCAGTGGGATGACAGCTCTCAGGGGTCACCTTGACATGAAGTCACTCAGCTTCACTTCACTTGTGGACCTATCTAAAACTCTCGGTGTGTCATTTGACAGGGCTTTGCTGCCTGATTCTACCTCCTGGCACTTTTTGACTGTGCATGGTGGGAGGACTTGAGAACACCAAACACGTAAGCTGCTAGGCAGAGAAGTTATTACAGATTCCAACATGTTGAGCCTCAAAATGCAGGATAAGCAAAAGACACTGTATAAAGCAATATCAGCCATAATTAATTTGCTTCAGTCAATCCCTCTGTCAAAGCCTCAGGAAGGAAAAGGAAGATGTAGGCCCATCGCCATCGTGACTCAGGGCTCATATTGTGGTAGTGTGACTCTCTCAGACTTTTCAACAGCTGCCCAGGAAGTAACACTCTAGTGGAGTGGGGCTGGAGCTGCTTCTGCAATAGAGCTACAAAGTTGGGTTTTGCTCTACTAGCTGTGGTTCCTTTCATCACAACTTTCTCTGTAATAAGGTGAAATAAAATAATATGTGTTATGGCAAATACCTGACCATATTATTGGGCAGATGAAGTTTGAAAAATAGCATCCACCAGTGCCATTGCCCACCACAAAAATGCCAGTGCCAGGCCATACTCTGGACCATCTTTCCTGTTCCAAAGGGTGGGACATGCAGTGTTACAGGCTAATGCATGGAAATTTACTGAGGGAAGTATCTTACTGATATTACTGCTGAAATATTTTAAACCCATGGGAATCCCTGTCTTTCTCTGGTAGAGAATTGTAGAAAGTAGACAGGCTACAAGAGAACTGAGACAGGCAGAGGATGCAAAATCTCTATTATTTTCTACATAATCATTAGCATAGTCAAATAAGAATAAAAATGGGCTCATCTGGGACTTGAATCCTAGTAATTTACTAAAGATTTTTTGATGGGGAGCATAAAGGACAAATGCATCAGAAAGATGGGTTTGCATAACGTTAATACAAGAGAGCAGCTCTCGGTTGATTTTAGAATTAAGCTGGAAGGACTTCACTCACCTTCTCTGTTTTTCTCTTATAGTTTTTTTTTTCCTCCTTTCTTTTTATATGGATATTCCTTCTCCACTTCTAGGGTATACAAAGAGATCCAGAAGTGATTCCCAGTGCTTTCCTTGCAGTGCATCCTACACTGATTTGTGACCCTAAACTTTAGAGCTGCAGTCATCCTACACAGAATATTTATGTCGTTCACAGAATCATATATTTTCTAAGACTGAAGTAGAAGGCTAATACGCCTAAAACATGTCCTGGCTGGCCTCACCCTTCTGCAGATGGGGGAAGCAAGGGCAGGAGGAAAAGGAAGGCTTCGGCCAATTATGTTCCCTCCCAAAGTGATTAACAGGTACCCACAGGTGTTTAGGTACTTGTTAGTGTCTTGCCTAAATAAGCGTAAACAAGCTCTTTTGGTCAGCTTTGCAAATGCCATTCTGATTGGTGAATCTCTGTGGCCAAAGGAGCCAGCACACTCAGGCAAATAATAGAAACTGAACCAAGTTGCAAGCAGTAGTGCTGCTCTGTGCTGCCTCTGCCTCACTGCTCTGCCTCAGTGTGTGCTGCTCTGCTCTATGTTCTGCCCTGCCTCACTGCTCTTGGCTTGGATGATGTGTTCTGCTCTGCTTCATGATTTGGACCAGCTTAGCTCTGATTTTTTTGGGCTTGAAATACCTGGAAACTTAAGTGCCTCAGGTTTCCCAGGAGAAGGCATTAGATGCCCCATGACATGGTGAGAAGTGCCATCAACATTATGCTCTCTGCACATCTGCAAGAAAACTTGTCTGCACCTCTTCAAACTTCTGTGCCAAGAGGAACCAGGATCAGGTCAGAGATCATCTGCCTCTTTCCCAGTACCCTGCTAGAGCCTGGGAAGGTCTATAAGCCTCTCAACAGCTATCAAGATGCTGAGCAGTTACAACACTGCTGCAAAGGAGCCAGAGACTACCTCTGAATTCTACTTCACCACTGCGAGTAGAACAGACTTTCCCTAGGGCTCCAGGCTGCCTATTTATAGGTGGGGCAGAGACATTTTGTGGCTAAACATTTTCGAATTTTCTGATTCTCCAAAATTAATGAATTGCTCATAAACACCCTTGTGAAGATTTTCCTGACTAAATTAGAACCCAAATTTAACTGGTCCTCCCTCATTAATTGCCCCATCTAATTCAAAGCCTTTAAAAAAAAAAATTTTTTTTTTGACCTGGCACAGCATCTGCTACATTCCTTAAGTCTTGTCTAACAAGAACTATGGTGCATGTGCACCAACACTTCCACCTTCATTCTCCTGATCTCATGTTTTAACACACTACACACAGAGTTTTTAATCTAATTCACTGACAATCTGCTGCCTTTTGCTAAGGATGAAGGCAAATTTGCTATTCTCTCTGAAACTAAGACAAAATTCTCAGCTGTATATGGCTTACATAAAGTCAGCTAGACTCAACCGTTTTGGTTCAGCTTTAAGCTTTTCTGCTTTTTAAAATCTAAAACTTAAAGTGAAGTGTAGCCCTCTCAGTACACACTGTGCAGAATGAAAATGCAAAGCCAGTTAATACTATGAGCAAACTATTAGGCAAATATATTATTCTTTGCCAGTGGTGTGGCATTGCAGACGCCTTTGCAGAGGCCAGATCTGGATCTTACCTATCTGAAAGTACAGAGGTGCTAAGCTTCAAAGGTATGTTTCCTTCTAATAAGTAAAACCACATGCTAAGTAGGTATCTAGCCTTGGATCACTTCTTAGCTCTGTGAGCAATTCTGATTTAGCAAGCGTCATCATGCTTAATCTACATCATTGAGAACTGTACTCAAGTATTTACTGCATGAAATTTATGCTCTAGGAGTATAAGAACTACCAGCAGGATTGTCACATTTATGTACATGTATATATATGTATTTAAAACCACATCTAAGAAGCAGAAAGGAAAAGACAAGGGAAGAATTGTGTTATTGTAATGGGTTTAAGCAGCCCCCCTGAGCTCAAAAGCTCAATAAATACTTAAATCGATTTGGAAGTAAAAAGGGATAAACTTTAACAACAAATAGGAGGTAAGGGGAAGCGCCAGAGGATGTGGAAAAGGGAACCAAAATGCAGGGTGTAGGAGTGAGGGGAATTACAGAGGACAAAGGGGAAAAAGGGAGCCAAAATACACAAAATAAAAATACAACCTGTGAAATGGAAGTTGAGTGCAAGCACTGAGAATTGATAGCTTTGTGGTGGAGGCAGAAGGATGCAGGATGGAAGGTGAAGGGCAGTGAGTTAGAGTGCAAAAAAAAAAAAA
>VWZI01005595.1:0-38866 GCA_013396835.1 Psilopogon haemacephalus
CACGGCACTCCCCAGCCAATCCACGGTCGAGATCCCAGATGTCCTCAGCCAATGAGCACGCAGGGTCTGTCCCGCAGCCCCCCGGCCGCTGCCCGCCTCGGTGTCCGTGTGCCGGCAGCGGGGGGGTCCCCTCGGGGGTGACGCCGCGCCCCTGTCCCCACAGAAACCGCTCCTGAGGACTTCTACAGGCGGTTCGGGGGCTCAGAGGTGCCCGCTGCCGGCAGCCTGTCGTTCCCGCCCGCCGAGAGCCCGGCGCTGCCCGAGGGCTGCCTCCCGGCCAAGGCCCCCAAGCTGCCGGGGGGCTCAGCCTTCCTGGGCGGCTGGGAAGGGGCTGCCCCCCGCGGGCCCCGCCGGCCGGGCCTGCCGGCTCTGCGCTCCGAGGGGCCGCCCGAGGCCTTCATGCCTGCCACCCCGCTGTACGGCCAGCCCTCCCGGCACCTCGCCACCAACAGCAAGACCGAGGTCACCGTCTGACAGCCGGCACCAGCGGGGAACAGCCCAGGCCTGGGCTGTCCCCCCGACCCGACGCCGCAGAGGATCATCGCGGGTCCAGCGTACGCCAGGAGGGCTGTCCGTGGAGCCACCCTTCCTCCCCTGGGATGGGTGCTGCTGGCTCTGCTTCACCAGCGAGGAGGCGTCCGGGCCCGGCTCTTCTCTCATCGGGGCAAGCTTCGGCTGCTCTCAGCCCTCCCCAGGACGGGGCTGAGCCGGGGACACAGTGGTGGAGCAGGCTGCCTAGGGGACGGGAGCTAACGTGGGATACACCACAGATCCCAGGACTGGAGGCACACGTCCTGCTAGGACCAGGCACCTCAGCCTAGCTCCCATGGCGGGGGTTTGGGGGGAGGAAAGGCAAGAGCCCGAGCAGCCTCCTTCCCTTCTCAGTTTCCCCTTTCTCACTGCCCCAGCCTCCACCTTGTCAATAAATTATGCATTAAACTGTACAGCCTTGGTATGGATCAGCTGCGGGACCTCACCTGCTCCCAAACTCCCCAGACCATTCCCCATGGGCAGCAGGGTGTAAAGTCCACTCCTCCAGGGCCCAGAGAGCCACCCCCACACCCTCAATGGGGGATTTGTTGGGGACAGAGTTTCCGGGGCCAACTGCAAAACCCTTCAAGCAGCTACATAAAAGCCAAACAGATCTCCTCTGTCTGAAGTTTAATGTTTCTGACAGAGTTTTACCAGGGGGAGCAGAGAAACAAAGAGATGGAGCGAAAGGACATTGTTCTAAGCAAGGTCAGGTAAAAGCTTTCCTCCCACATAGATGCTCTAAAATTGCAGGCTTCTGGCCCAGCTTTAGCTTGAGTAGAGCCAGGCGAGGTATCAGGCTCTTGGGTTGCTTCCAAAGGAGCAGACACATCACACTTGGCTCCACCAAGGGACCACCTTTTGTTGCAAGCCCTATAGCCACGTTTTTTCCAGGTTATCCGGGCAAACAACAGCTTCTTCAAGCTGCTGGCGTGGTTGGCTGTAAGGATGCTTCAGGCACCTCTGTGCTTAAAAGTAGCTCTCAGTGGGATGAAGAGGACTAAAAGAAAGAGGGCAGAGAGGAGGTGGTGGTAACGTTCACCTTTATTAGGTAACAGATGCTCAGAAGCCCTGGAACAGGGTTTTTCAGACAGCAGATATGTTCCCTGGGGAACCTCCCCACCACCAGTCGCACCTCATTTCACAAAGCATCCCTACTCCAAACTCCATGTGGATAAATATACTTTTCTTCACATAATCCAGAAACAGATTTCCTCCCACCCGCAAACACAAGAGGCTACAGTATATATACACACACATATAAAAAAAGTTGTAGGGACAGATGGGCAGCAAAGTTAATAAACAGTATAGAAAAAAAAACAGGGCAAAGATCCTCTGCCTCGGAGGGGAGAGAAGCATAAGCAGTGGATCATGCCATTAGGTACCAGGGTTTCAGCCCAGCAGCCTCTCACTCCTAGCCCAGCCAGTGCTCCCTGCAGAGCATCCCCCAGGACTCAGTCCACCCTTACCTCCTCTGGCAGGGGGGCTGGACTCGATGGAGGCCCCTTCCAACCCCTAACATCCTGTGATCGTGTCAGCAACCAAATGGAGCTCCAGCATCTCCGTGTTCCAGGAATCTCACCTCCTCTTTCACTAAAGCACAAACGTTCCCACCTGCTGGGACACAGATCCGAGGAAATGCAAAACAATGCAGGTTGCCACTGATAAGAGGGTTCTGTATTTTGGAAAAAGCCCACGACCAGGAAGACAGCATGAAAGCCACTTAAGAGGAGAAAAACATGAGGATGTGATCCACCCCCAAAACCAGGATCACTGATGGAAGCTAGGAAACTTCCGATGGGCAACTGAAACCCCACCTGAAGCCCAGAGCTGTTCTGCACACCCAGGATCCCTGCTCAAACCAGTGGTTGCAACCACAGCATGCCCTACACTGATCAAACACAGAAAAGCAACCTCTCACCCTCAAGAGGATGAGCTCCCCTCTGACTGCTGACACTGGGCAGAAGGGATCCCCTGCCTACCAGCAGGGTGAACAGCACAAGCTGCTGGCCATTGCAGCTGGGTGCCCACCAACTATTCCCCAAATAAAGTGGGGTGGGGAGGGAACTGTCTTCTGGTCCCCATGCTTTTGTTGACAGCTGTAGCTCAGGGTCACTGGTAACAGGCTTTGCAGAGAGAGTGGTTTCTCCCAGCCCCAGTTTCCATCTTGTTGAAGCCAGCTAACTCCAGGACTAGCACTACCCTGTGTTCAATTCCTGGGAGCGGAGAAGTGCCCCTCCCAGATGATAAAGACTTCATACAAAGCGAGATAACTAACCCCTATCTTTTCCCCCCTCCTTCTGGAAGGAGCTCAAGCTCTCTCACCCCTCTGCAAAAGCTCAATATAGGCAGAAGCTTCTGCAAAAGCTGGATATAGGCAGAAGCTTCTTGCAAAACAGTCCAAGTTCTGGTTTTGCAGGAGTCACTGGGCTGTACTGGCTTGACTGGGGCAGGATAAGACTGGGCTGCAACCGGCTGCTTCTAGCTGCTGCCACTGAGCACACACCAGCTACTCACAAGGAGAAAGAGCAAGGTCTCCCTGACCTGCCAAAGGTTGGTTTCTACATTTGCACAGGTGAGAGGGCAGCTACTTTGCACTTCTTTGGAGAGAAGCAATAGGAGGGGCAGAGAGAAAGAGGGCAGTCCGTTCCTTCCCTGTCCCCAATCCGCCTCCCCCCCTTGGAAAGTCACAGGCAATTCAACACCTGCAAGTCAAACTGCTCTGAATAGCAGTGTAAGAGAGCTGGAGACTCACACCCTGAACCAGTGCCTCACGGTCCCTGCAGGAGCTGTTGAGCAGTTGGAGAAGTGAAGGGAAAAACACCTGAAGACAAGTTTTGGGGACTGGAAGTTGACTAAAATTTAAGGCGGGGGGGGGGGGGGGGAAGGGTTTCTAAAAAATTGTTTCTGCATCAACCAGAAGGCACCAGAGAAGCATCCACCCTTCAACACCGAGCGCAGAGCACTGCAATTCCACCTCAGCTCCCACCCAGCACCAGATAACCAGGAATGCCTCAGCCTTCCGTGAGGCTCTGCTTGCTGTAGGCTGCCACAAACCCAGTCCTCTGCCAAAAAAAAGGGATGCAGCCATCATAGGAAGGAGATGCAAGAAGTGGAGAGGAAGGGAAATTTGCTGCATCATTCCCTACATTTTTGTAAAGCCACAAACACTCCTATAAAAAAAAAACCTGTATAAAAACCGTAGAGAAATTTGCTGGGCAGTACTGGCCCCAAGTTGATACTCCCAGAGCACTTCTGCAGTTGGGTCTGAAGGGCTTCATTTTACTGACAAGCAACTCAAGGAAAGGGAAGTTTTAATGCCTTCCTCCCTCAGGAGCAGCCTCAGACCCACGAGGCAAGGCTTCAGCAGATCCTCCTCTCTCCCCAAACGTTTCTTTCCACAGAGGTGTTTGGGAAGGGAACAAGGTGCCCCTGAGGAGAAAGGCAGGATGTGCCACTTCTCTATGCCTTGGGCTTGCAGGTTTCTCCTGCCAGCAGGGATGTGGGCTCCGGGTCAGGGCAGCGCTTCCCAGCAGTCCCAGGCATGGTCACAAAGCCCACAACTAGACAGAATCCTGCTGCAGTGCCTGAGAACAAGCAAGGGGACTAATAAAGCTAGACCTGGGGCAAGGTTAAAAACCAAACCAAACCAAACCCAACCCAACCCCTCCCTCTCCCACCCCACCATGATTCCATCAGCACAGCCCTAACCTAGCACTTTTTTTTTTACTTTTTTTTTTTTTTTTTTTTTTTTTTTTTCCCTCCTCCTCCTCATTTTTAAGCTCCAGAAGGGAAGTCCAGGATGACCAGGCTGTCTCTGCAGAGGGTGACCACAGGGTTAGGAGGCAGCGATGGCTGTGCCCCCGCTCAGCTTGACGATCATCTGCTGGCAGTCGTTGCAGGAGCGTTTGTCCCCCACTTTCTCCAGGGTGCGGGCAGCCTCAGCCAGCAGCACTGCTCGCTGGCCCGGGGAGGAGAGGAAGGAGAGGGGCAGGTGGCGGCAGGCTAACAGGATGGCCGTCGCTCGCTCCCTCTGGCCCGGCAGCGTGTCCACTTCACCTGTGCACAGAGAGCAGACAAAGCTCACCACGGAGCTGCCACCTGCACGACAAAACCTGACGCTATAGGCAGGCCCTCAGCTGGCACCACCCAGCACAGGCGTCTCTGGCTGGCATCCCCCAGCTATGTCCAGAGCAGCAAGCAGCTGCGTTAAGGCTAACGGACAAGAAGAGTCTGAGAGGGACTAAGGAGAGGTCTGGCACTCCTGTCTTCTCTACAGAGACAGTCCCAATCACTGCACTTCCTAGTGAAGGGAACGATGAACCCTGGGAATGCTGCCGTTCACATCTGCCCATTTTAGAATCATATAATCAGTCAGGGTTGGAAGGGACCACAAGGATCATCTAATTCCAACCCCCCTGCCATGGGCAGGGACACCCCACCCTAGATTAGGCTGCCCACAGCCTCATCCAGACTGGCCTTAAACACCTCAAGGGATGTGGCCCCAAACACCTCCCTGGGCTCTCTTAAACACCTCCCATTCCAGGCTCCCATTCACCACTCTCATGCTGAACAACTTCCTCCTCACATCCAATCTGAATCTCCCCACCTCCAGCTTTGCTCCATTCCCCCTACTCCTGTCACTACCTGAGAGCCTAAAAAGTCCCTCCCCAGCTTTTCTGTAGGCCCCCTTCAGATCCTGGAAGGCCACAAGAAGGTCACCTGGGAGCCTCCTCTTCTGCAACTGAAGAGCCCCAACTCTTTCAGTCTGTCCTCATAGGAGAGGTGCTGCAGCCCTCTGAGCATCCTCATGGCCCTTCTCTGGACACACTCCAGCATGTCCATATCCCTCCCACAGGAGACAGCACCATGGCTCTTGGCATCCCATTTAGGAATACCATCATAGAATGGCAGGGGTTGGAAGTAATCTCTGGAGATCATCTAGTCCAACCCTCCTGCTAATCCATGTACACCTAGATCGGGTTGTACAGGAACTGTCCAGGCTGGTTTTGAAAGTCTCCAGAGGAGGAGACTCCACAACCTCTCTGGGCAGCCTGTTCCAGTGCTCTGGTGCCCTCAAAACAAATAATTCTTTCCTTATGCTTATGTTGAGCCTTCTGTGTTCTAGTTTGAATCCACTGCCCCTTGTCCCCTCACTGGTCACCAATGAAAAGAGTCCAGCCCCATCCTCATGACCTCCACCCTTTAGATATTTCTATGCATGTGTAAGATCCCCTCTCAGTCTTTTTTCCAGGCTAAAGAGCTCCAAGTCTGTCAGCCTTTCTCATCCAGTCCCCTAACTGGACTCTCTCCAGTGGTTCCCTGTCCCTGTTGAACTGGAGAGCCCAGAACTGGACAATACTCCAAGTGCAGCCTCACCAGGGCAGAGTAAAAGGAGAGAACCTTGCTCAGCCTGCTGGTCACACTCTTCTTAATGCACCCTAAAGTACTGCTGGCCTTCTTGGCCAGGAGAGCACATTGCTGGCTCATGAGGATATTGTCCACCCACACTTCCAGGTCGTTCTCTGCAGAGCTGGTTTCCAGCAAGTCAACTCCTATCCTCTACTGCTGCACTGAGTTACTCCTTCCCAGGTGCAGGACTTGCCCTCGTTGAACTTTATGAGGTTGACATCTGCCCAGCTCTACAGCCTGTTCAGGTCTTGCTGGGTGGCAGCACAGCCTGATGGTGTGTCAGCCACTCCTCCCAGTTCTGTACCACCAGCAAAGCTGTTGAGACTACACTCTGCTCCTTCCTCCAGCTTGTTGATGCTGAACAACACTAGACCCAGTAACGACACCCAGGGAACACCACTAAACAGAAGTCTCCAAATCAGATCCTGCACTTCTGATCACAACCCTCTCTGCTCTGTCACTCAGCCAGTTCTCAGACCACCTCCCTGTCCACTCACCAAACCCACACTTCTAAGCTCACCTGTGAGGATGTTATGTGTGACAGACTGTGTCAAAAGCCTCGCTGAAGCTGAGGCAGGCAACATCTACTGCTCTCCCCTCATCTACCCAGCTGGTCACATCATTCTGGATTCTGCCTTTGCACTAACTGCCCTGAACTCCAGCCTGCCAAGTATTGTGCATGCATGGCTGCTCAAGAGCAGATGTTTTCCAGCCTCTTCCTCAATGCCTCCAGCCCAGGGCTGGCAGCTCACCTACAGAGTGTGGCAGAAGCACTGCTGTGAGCCACAGGCTGGGCAGAGCTCCTTTTCCTGAGCCTCGCACACAGGGAAGTCGCTGCCGGTGGCAGCCACGCTCCCCAGCTCTGAGTTCTGTCCCCTCCAAGCCTCACAGGCAGTGGGGTCCCTGCCTGGGCCCCACCTTGCTTATTGCTCTGTGGTGTGCGTCTCCTCAAGCTGTGCTCCAGCAGCTGGTGGGTACGGGTAGGGCTGGCACCTGCCATCAGCCGCACCGTGGCCTCATGGAGGAAGACCTAGAAGGGAAGGCAAGAGAGGGAGTGAGAGATGAGCTGGCACAGGGGTGATGCTGCAGCTGAACTCATGTCATCCCTCAGCATTTCAGAAGCAGAGCACTGACACCTCGACAACAAAACAGAGACCCACTTCCCTGCTCATCCCTCACCTTCCCACCTGGGGAATTTGCAGGTCAGAGCAACTGTGAGGAGATGGAAAAAAAAAGAGAGCTTTCCACATGTAACTGTGAGTGGCCTGAAAATGAGAAGGAACAACAGCAGAGAACAGGGCAGAAATGGGGAGAGCAAATCCTGGCACTGTGGCCCAGGTGGGTGTCTTATCGCAGGCTGCTAGTGCAGCATCAAACCCTGAAACCCAGAGGCTGGACTACACTAGGCCAACTCTTTTCTCCAGGCATTGGACTACACTTCCCCTACAGAGGCTTAGCACTACATAGACTAAACAGAACAGAACGGGGGAAAATCCCCAGAGAGTTACCTGGGGCTGTAGAGGTGCAGAATACATCTGACCCTCCAGCCACCCACAGACACAGCATGGCCAAGGAAGCCTCCTTCCATGCTTCCTGACGAGACTGACCCAGTCTGAAGCCATGTTCAGGGACAGGATGCCATCACATTTGCTTGGCAACACAGCCATGCTGATGGCCTTGCAGGTACAAACTACAGTGGCTCATGGAATGGTTTAGGTTGGAAGGCACCTCAAAGATCATCCAGTTCCAACTCCCTGCCACAGGCAGGGACACCTCCCACTAGAACAGGTCGCCCAAGGCCTCATCCAACCTGGCCTTGAACACCTCCAGGGAGAGAGCAGCCACAACCTCCCTGGGCAACCTGTGGCAGCGTCTCACCACCCTCACTGTGAAGAACTTCCTCCTAACATCCCGTTTAAATCTCCCCTCTGCCAGTTCAAACCCATTCCCCCTCATCCTGTCATTACAAGACCTTGTGAATAGTCCCTCCCCAGCCTTCCTTTAGGCCCCCTTCAGATCCTGGATGCCTTCTCACGTGCACCAGACTCCAGTGGGAACCCCCTCACCACCCACCAAGAGAAAACACTGATGCTGCTGGTGGCAGCTCATCCCACCCGAGGTGTCCAAAGCGCTCAAGCCAGTGCATGCCCAACCCTTCCCACCCCCTCCAGGAAGGGCCAGAGCTAAGCAGCAGGGCAGAGGAGGCCATTACCTTGCGATAGGCAGGCCTGAAGCCGTGGGCCAGCTTGCGCAGGCTGCCAAGGTCACGCTGGAAACCTGTCAGCTCGGGGGCTGAGGCGTGGTAGGTCTCACCCACAGCCTGGCTGGCATTCGCCTGCTTCTGCCACAGGCTGGTGCGGAGAGAGAGCAGCAAGTCACAGGCCAGCAGCTGGATCATCTGCAAGAGCCAGGGGGCCCGGGCACACAAGCTAATTAACACAACCCAGCAGGTGAGTAGCAGGGCCATTTGCTACACAGCTGCCAACATAGCCCGTGGGAGGGCATCTGCATCACCTCCTGCCCACCCCCAGCCCTCCCAGCAGAGCTGTGCCCCACCAGATGCACCAAAGGGAGTAGGACTTTGCCTTTTGCCCAAGTGGAATCTCTGGGGCTTGGCATCAGGTGGTCCAGCCTAAAGAGCACGCACCTGAGAAGTGGCTGTCCCCTCCGGGAGAGCCAACACCTCCATAAGGGCTGGCCCCAACTCCACCTCTGACAAGATGTGCCTGAGGGGATATTGGACCAGCAATGCCCCAGCCCTCTGCAGAGCCCCTCCTAGCCAAATGGTGATACCAACGAGTGGGAAACAGCAAAGACAGCCTTGCAACTTGCAGAGAGAAAAAAAAAAGCACTCTTGACACACCCCTCAGTGGCTGCCCAAAGCCCTTTTCCCCATCTGCTGAGGCCCCTGTGTGTTGCTCACTGTCCTAGAGGACTCTGCCTGTGCTGCTGAAGTGGTGAGTGCCTCCATACTGCACTGCAGAAACATTGCACAGTTACTGCCACAACATGCAATGCAACTACAATGCACTACAGCTGCCACCCAGGAGCGACAGAAGGGACCACAACTGCGTCCCATATGCCACGAAGGGAAGGTCCAGCTTTAGGTAAACCTGGAAAGAGGAGAAAGGAGCCCCACACAAACTCAGGAATAGCACAGCACAGTCCCACTTTCGCAGAGGTAAGGGTCACACACTTAGGAGTGCTTCCTGAAACAGAGCAGGCTCGACGTAACGAGGTCCTGCTTTACAGGTGTCAGCAAGCCCATTTGGAGGGCAGAGGATGGGTGGCTGTCTGTGGGCAACATTCAACGTTGTTAAAACACCAGAAAGGGATGACAGCTGCTGGCAGGAGAGCAGAGAGAGCTCAGCTCTCCGAGGCCATGCCAGAAAAACAATGTACTTGCAGATCTGCTCCTCCATACAGCAGAGGAAGGAAGATGTCAAATGCCTTCTACAGGGAAAGGAAAGAAGTTTTGCCTCTACTCCTGTAAGATACAGGATAGATGGAGAATGCAGACACAAGAGGGAACTGATACACCCCTAGCAAAGCCCAGCCCAGCAACCAAGACAGACCATGGATTAACCCAGGGCTTAGAGCTCTTACATTGTTGAGGACCGCGCTGGAGACACCACTGCTCATGTTGAGGCTGTTCCACAAGTGACTGCTGGCCCTCTCACAGTGCCCCAGGGAGCTCTGCTGTCCATCTGCCTTCCCAGACAGTGAGGCCTGCATGGCTTTACAGACATAGAAGGTGGCTTTCACCAGGGCATTCCTGGAAGAGGAAGAAAAGTGCTGCTTTCAAGCAGTACCATGTTGTGCTGCCACAGGGCAGCCCCAGGAGCTCAGATTCATCAAGCAGCAGCTAGCATCAGCTTTCACTCTCCTAGCTTCAAGGGCAGAGATATCATCATTGCTTCGACTGAAAAAAGATGACAGTCACCTACAGAGACTAATTAAAGGCAATTGGCAAAGATGCTCCAATGCAGAAGAGCCAAGAGGGTGACACCAGCCCGGCCATCAGCGCCTGAGCTTTGTTGCTTGACTTTGGAAGGCAGGAGGCTGTGTAATTAGCACAAAGCCAGAAGACATTCTCTAAAGAAGCAATTCTGACACTTTCAGCCCACAGTTCTAGTATCAGCCTACAAGACCTACACATCAACTGCTGAGCACTTCCACCATACGTCACGTTCTTGTTACCCCGAGCACGAGAGGTGTGCGCTTCCAGAGCAAGGCACGAGCAGCTCTACAGGACAGACTCAGGGGAAGAGCCAGCCCTGCTGGGAAGGGGCAGGGGTTTGTAAGTTGTAGGAGGCCTACGCACTCAGACATCTCCAGGGGCTTCGGCACGCGCTCCACTTCTGCAAAGTGTGCCCTGACAGCTGCATCGTCCCCTCGGAGCCAGCCAACTGCCATGGCCACCGCTGCCGACCACCACCTGCACACCACGTCAGGGCCTGCCAAACACAATCACAGAAGGGTTTGGGTTGGAAAGGATCTCAATCATCATCTTGTTCCGACTTCCCTGCCACGGGCAGGGTCACCTTCCACGAGACCAGGTTGCTCAAAGCCCCGTCCAACCTGTCCTTGAACACTTTCAGGAAGGGAGCATCCATGATTTCTCTGGGCAACCTGTTCCAGTCTCTCATCACTCTCTTTGTAAAAAACACTATTCCTAGTATCTCATCTTTCAGTTTGAAACCATTACCCCTTGTTCTAGCACTACACTCCCTGAAGAAGAGTTCCTCTCCGTCTTTCCTGTAGGACACCTTTAAGCACTAGAAGGCTGCTACAGGGTGTCCACAGAGCCTGCTCTTCTCCAAGCTGAACAACTCCAACTCTCTCAAGCTGTCCTCATATGGAAGATGTTCAGCTGCCCCATCATCTTCATAGCCCTTCTCCAGACTGACTCAAGCAGGTCCCTGTCTTTCCTTAAGCTGGGGGCCCTAGAGCTGAACACTGTACTCCCAAGTGTAAATCATAAGCTGCAGCCCAGGAGAGGACACCTGGCTCCATCCTGCTCATCCGAGTGGGCAGGTGTCACCTGTCCTTGCCAGTGCCTTCTGCTGAGATCAATGCCAATGATCCCAAGCTGATCCCACAGGAATGCAGCCAGCCAGGTAAACACTGAAATACGCTGCAGGAATGAAAACAAACCTGGCAGCAGGCAAACACCCTGCATCTGACTGCAAGCGATTTTGGATGCAGAGTTTGTGTCCTGTCAACGAGAATTTAGCCTATCTACTTGTCTGGAAGCCTGACAACTTCCTCCCCAAGAAGGATCTCCACTCACCACTCCAAAATAACAACTCCACTTATGTATACTGTGCCTTGGCACTCATCACCATCAAGCCAGTAAATCAGGTTCCCTATATCATTTTCTCTATTTGATATCCTCTTCACAGGATCACAGGATGTCAGGGGTTGGAAGGGACCCAAAGAGGTCATTGAGTCCAACCCCCTTGCCAGAGTAGGACCATCCAATCCAGCTCAGGTCACAGAGGAACACATCCAGATGAGCCTTGAAAGGCTCCAGAGAAGGAAACTCCACAGCCTCTCTAGGGAACCTGTTCCAGTGCTCTGTGACCCTTACAGTAAAGAAGTTCCCCCTTGTGCTGCAACTTACACCCATTGCTCCTTGTCCTATCCCAGGGAGCAAGTGAGCAGAGCCTGTCCCCCTGCTCCTGACCAGCCTTCAGATATTTATAAACATTTATTAAATCTCCTCTCAGTCTTCTCCAGACTAAACTTCCCAAAGCCTACCTAGAGCCAAAGGACATCTACTGTGTTACTCTGTCCTGCTCTTAAATGTTATGACACTACTGATCCAAATACAGACTTCCCTTTATGCAAAAAAAAAAATCCCTAGGAAAATAAATACTTCCCTTTGCTTTCTCTGCTCTACACATTTTAGGTACCACACAGTTAGCCTGTGTCTACAGCTCCAGCGTCACCCAGAGCTGCCAGGTGCTGTCTGTACCAACACCTCCAAGCATGATGAGTTCTCCAGCATCCATCCAAACTCAGTTGAGCTCACAGCTCAGAGGAACTTCTGCAGCTCTCATTGTCCTGCTAAATATACACAAAATGTCTAAGCACCTCCCAATACATGCCCAGAGCTTGCCAACAGCAGGGACTGCAGATCTCTGGAGACTGAGGAACATACACGACAGCTGCTGTGGAAGTGAGGTCAACCTGTCTTTGGTCCAATAGGTAATTAAGTGGAAAACTAAACCACCTTCTACCTCAATTGCAACACTGCTATGCTTGTTTACACACTTTGCCCTTCCCCTCACACTTTGCACTGCCAGAAGTAAGCTCTCAGGTGAGGGCACAAGGTTCAGGCTGGAGTGTGCCCAGCAATGCAAACAACAGCAGCCCCACCTGAGCACTAAACATTATGACACAGCCAATTTGGAGCCTTCCCAACTACAGTCTGAGCTACTGTACCACGCCGTGGTGTGCTGCTGCTCAGCAATCAAGTACCCGCTCCAAGGACTGCATTTCTCCTTGCCTGCAGCTGGAGAAGTTGTGCTACCTTATCAGCAGTAGTTCCTGCTGCTGGGAGAGCTTTTGTTCTGCCAGACTTACCCAGGGCAGACTTGAGTACAGAACTGTTGGCAAAGGGTGGGGCTCCACTTCCCATCGAGTCCAAGAAAGAGTTGAGCAATTTCAGGTACTCCATGGCACTGGAGAACTCGCTGAAACAAGAACCAAGGCAGACCTTCACTGGGTTGTCAGACTAGGGGTACCAAAGCCTGGAGGCATCTCTCATCAGTCACAATTCCTTTTTAAACCAGGTTTCAAAACTGAGCTTTCTGCAAGTGTGCCACACTCCACAAGGCACACAACACTGCTGGACTGAAGAGACCACCCTGAGACTGGAAGTGCACAGGCATGCTCAGGGAGAAACTGCCTCACGTCTCCCCACGCATGATGGCCAGCACAGATCTGGAGTCAACCCCAAGAGCCTCACCTCAGCTACAGAGATGCTGGACATGACATGTGCTGCAAGTTGATTACAGGCTCCCTTTTAATAGCCACCTTCAAAAAAGGCTGAACTACACTTCTGTGAGTGACTATTTGCATATATGCAAATGTGCACAAATGCAAATGAGAAGACGTTCAAGGCACTGGTCAGAGGAAGGAGCACATGCAGCAATGATCTCATATCCTGGAACACACTACAGAAGATCTTGAGCTCCTACCCCTGGAGGAGGACAAAAAGCCTTGCTGCATTACTAAAGCTAGACCTTCCCTACAGGGTGTCAGGACTCAAAGAACTACACTGACAATCCACCTCACCTACACAAATCCTGATACCTTCTCTCACCATCAACAGCAGCATCTGATCACAAGCATTTGTACCGTGCAAGCAATCAGACCAAACTGCTGCTCATTCTATGCAACAGTGCTAGAAAACAGATGTGAGGCTGGAAAGAAAGAAAAAAAAAAAAAGCTAAGTGTGCAATATTTTCCTTATACAGCTATGGAAGCTGGGTTATCTTCCCATTTGAGGCTTTTACCCACACTTTTTGGGGACAGGATCCTTGCATAGCTTCCCGCAGATTTCTGCAGCATTTGCCTGCCATCAGCATATCTGGAGATTAGCCAGAAATTGTGCAGAAGCACTGCTAAAGGCTGAGGCTCTGCTTTCCATGGAGTCTACAAAAGACCTGGGCACAGCTCAGTACAAGAAACTGCTCTGATTCCAACCTATATGCCCCTTTCATTTGGCCACAGAGCTCAGAGACTGACATTTCTGTCCAACATCACCACTCCTGCTCTTGTCACACACATCAGTTTGTTTTTTCAGTGCTGGTAAATGTGGCACTTCAGTTAGGGGAATACTCTTAAGCACATAAGGTAGTAAGCTGGTGGGGTCACGGTCCAACTTGCCAGATCCTCACGCTCTTTGAGCCCTGGACACATGTTCTGGTCTACAGAAGTGGCAGGTGCACACTAATTGTGGTGCTCCAGAACACTAAGCTTTGTCAGCAGGGAAAGTGCAATCCACCCAGTTCAGGAATTAACCAGTGTTACACCAGCCAACACCAGAAATCCTTACTGTACCTGGCTTCACTTTTGGCTTCAGAGGTTTTAACATGAAGAGGCAGAGCTCACTCTTCCGAAGAGGCTGTGGTGGTCAGATTTACATTGTCATCTCAAGTCTTCAACAAGGACTAACCCCTCAGTTTGCCCCTGAGCACGTGGCCAACGGTCATGAGCTCAGACTCTGTGGCCAGCAGCCTCCAGTGCAGGACACAAACTTACCATGGCTCCTCCTCCTCTTGTCCTGCTACCTCTTTCCGAGTCTGAGGCTTCACAAGTGAATCCACTGCTCGCTCTAGCAGGTTCTCACAAAAGGCCTGATGAACTTGTGCGATAGGATCAGCTAGAGAGGAAGAAGGAGCCAAAACGTTTCACTTGAGTGTAGCGACAGCCACCTCCTAACACAACCAAAAGGAGGAATCAAAATGTAGGGGCAAGAGGAAGTGCAGCAGAGGGAGATCCTTGAAGAATTACCACGAAGATTTCTAAAGGCTAAGTTTTGTGGCCCTTTTTAACCCTTTAATCCATTTGTAAGGCTGCAGCCCTTGGCCAAACAGCTCTCTGGCCCTTCAGCCAAATGGCGACGGCACACCGTTGTGAGCACACACAGCCCAGTTTGTGGCACACAGCAAAGTGTGGCATTTCTCTGCAGAGAATAAACTTTGCTCACCCCAAAGCCACCTCCCGGACATTCAGGGCCATATTCAAGTTGTGTTTCAGCATATAGACACAACCAGGATGACACAAAGAGAAGAGAGCCGGCAGGCTTGAGGAGACACCTGAGCTCCACATGCACAAGGATGTCCACCGAGACCACAAGCAGGCTGAGCATACAAGAGTGTGCTCTCCACCAGAGATGGAGAGACTGCCAGGCTCAAAGTGCTGGGAGGCCTCACGCTGAGGCCACCAGCGCCTCTCACCAGGGTTCCTCTGGGTGCAGTAGAGGCTCTCTTTGGCAGCAGACTTCACCGTCCAGCTTCGCTCCACAAAAAACTTCTGTCCCAGGGGGTGGCACAGCCAGCGCAAGGAGTCGGGAATGGCGCTCCGCTCCGTGCTGCACAGGCTCTGAGCCTGGCTGAGGAAGTAGCTCTGGGGAAAGGAGAGGCTAAGACTCAGAACAGCACCCAGGGGAAAGCGACGCGCCACGGAGGACAAAGGCCACATCATAATCACAGCTCATATCTTAATTGCAGGACATATTGTAATTGCAGTGCCAGCAGATGCCCTGAGCCATGGCAGTGCCAGCTTGCTGGCCTTCCGAGGGCTCTGCCTGGAGGTGTGATGGAAGAGGGAGCAACAACTCACTGCTAAGAAGCCAAGTTTGCCTCCGCAGCGAGTTTTCAAGCCGACTGCAGCTGTCAGGTGGATCTCTGCCATTGTGCTGGGTGGGATCTTTTCTTCTGCGCACTCGGCCAGATTCACAGCACACAGGGCCATGTGCAAGCCCGAGTAAGCTGAGCTGGAGGGAAGTTTACCTGCACCAAGAGAGGAAGGAAAAATGTTCACTTTCAATGCAGTCTGGTGACTTGCAGGGCTGCTATCCTAAAGAGAGCCTACTTCCCATTCAGGCAACAGAACAAGAGCAACCGTAAAGGGTTAAGCCTACCTGAAGTCTTATCCTGACTCCTCCCTGGGGGTGGTCTGAGATGCTCCCAGGTGTCATGTTTAGCCCCCTCCCACTCCCTGCCAAGGACTGCTATAAAAGAGGGGGACATCTTGTCTTCTCTCTCTCTCTGGTCCTCCCTGCCTGACCTACCCCTCGCTGCCTTGCTGCTGAACACCACCTGCTCCCCAGCAAACACGTGGAGGAATGCCACCATTTTACCTTTGGAACTCACTCTAATTGCATTTCACCATCAAAATCCTGCATCCTGCTTCAGCCACCATCAAATCATCCATCCCAGCATTTGGACTCAACTCCCATTTCACGGGTTATAATTTTTCTTTGTGTATTTCGTTCCCTTTTTCCCCTTTATCCTCTAGCAACTCTCATTTTCCCTACCCTGTACTTTTGGTTCCCTTTTTCCCGTTTTCTGTAACTCTCCTTACTTCCTATTTATTGTTAAAGTTTGTATCTTTTTAGTTCCAAATTGAATCGAGTATTTACTGAGCTTTTTCTGCTCAGGGGGGCTAGCCTTAACCCAATACACTAACAGAGTCTTTCCTTCACAGATACCAAAGCTGGCATCTTCACAGATACCAAAGCTGGCATCCACAGCTTTGCTTCTGCAAGACAGCCCTGGACAGCTAAATCAGTTCTGATAAAAGGGCTTGTAGTGATAGGATGAGGGGGAATGAGGCTGGAGGAGGGCAGATTTAGACTGCAGATTAGGAAGAAATTCTTCACAGTGAGGATGGTGAGACACTGGAACAGGTTGCCTGTGGAGGTTGTGCATCCTCCCCTATCCCTAGAGGTGCTCAAGGCCAGGTTGGACAGGGCCTTGAGCAACCTGGTCTAGTGGAAGGTGTCCCTGCCCATGGCAGTAGGGGTTGGAACTGGATGATCCTTAAGGTCCCTTCCAACCCCAACCATTCTACAGTACTATGAAAACCATTGGCAAATTTTGTCTTGCTATATTCATCACTGTGTTAAAACCGAACTCCTCCGCGGTCCACACCTGGACCAATGCAGATGTTAAGGACAAACTACTTATCCCTGGTGGCAGGGCTGCAATTCACAGAGCGTGATTAGGCAGAAGGAAGTTCAGCCTGGATTTGCAATGTGCTGGCAGCCTATTAACATTGCAAATTGGTTTGCCAAGGCAACGGCCAAAAGCAGCCATTCACGAGGAAGGCTCCAGCACTTCCTCAGAACATGTGCACAAGTTTTCAAAGCAGATCGGCACCAACTGGCAACCTGCACTCTGCACAGCTTGGGAAAACATTTCCAAGCAATTAACCCCAGCCCCTGCCTTCCACATCACATTCCCAAGCAACAGGGATGACACAAAGCCTGCAGCAGCAGCAAGGAGTGAATGGACTCAATCACTGCTGCTTGGGAAAGGCTCTGGGTCACATAGAATGGTTTAGGTTGGAAGAGACCTCAAAGATCATCCAGTTCCAACCCCCTGCCATAGGCAGGGACACCTCCCACTAGATCAGGTCACTCATCCAGCCTGGCCTTGAACACCTCCAGGGAGGGAGCAGCCACAACCTCCCTGGGCAACCTGTTCCAGTGCCTCACCACCCTCACTGCGAAGAACTTCCTCCTAACATCCCGTTTAAATCTCCCCTCTGCCAATTTGAACCCATTCCCCCATTCCCACATCTGCAGACTCGGG
Source organism: Psilopogon haemacephalus (assembly GCA_013396835.1). NCBI lineage: Eukaryota > Metazoa > Chordata > Aves > Piciformes > Megalaimidae > Psilopogon > Psilopogon haemacephalus. The sequence goes on from VWZI01005595.1 coordinate 17,277, forward strand.
AAGGTGCAACTGAAGGCACTGCTGTTGCTTCGGTTAGTTCTTACAAAGCTCTCGTGGCGCACGGAACCTGTTGTGTTTTACTAAAGTAGCTCCTGAAATTTGTTCAGCAGCAGCCATCCCAGAGGAGGATGGCTCTGTCCAGCCTGATCTAGGGTAGAGTGTCCCTGCCCATGGCAGGGGTGTTGGAACTAGATGATCCTTGTGGTCCCTTCCAACCCTGACTGATTCCATGATTCCAGGGAGGCCGTAGTGTTCCCCCTGTATGCCACACAATCAGCTCTGAGCCTCCTCCTTTAGCAAAACGAAGGCAGCAGGTCTGCCACCTCTGCTCCTACCTGTAATGTGGAGCTGATGGAGCTTGTGATAGGCCAGAGCTGCATCCCGAGCGCTGGTCTTGGCCTCGTCCTCGAAGCCTGCACTGGCCTCCCTTGCCCGCCACTGGTGAGAAGTCCTCTTCAGCAGCCACCGCACCAGCGCCAGCTTCTGCAGGCTATAGCGGATCACATTCCAGGACAGGCTGCAGGCCAAGTCCAGGCGGGAGGCTGGCAGTGCTCGGCCCAGCACTGACAGGCAGGTCTGCAGGTTGGATGCAGCTGCAGCAAAATCCCCCTGCAAATCACACCACAGAAGGTTCAGCAACCAAAAGCACCACCGCAGACATGCTTTGGGACCTCCTTGGCCTTTGCTAACTTGATGTGCGAACTAGGACAAAGCATTTAGCTGAGGAAAGTCAACTCAGCCCTAGTGAGCATGAAGGCAATTCATAGCAGCTGGATCTGGCTCTGTTTGTCTTTCTAAGCACAGCTCTGCTCCTGCACTGCCTGAGACACATCAGCACTAGGTGAAAGGAGCTTCCTGCCTCCTCAAATATGGAAGCTCAGGGTCCCCATTACAAAAGCTAAACGTGGCCTCAACGATGGAGAAGAATTCCAAGAGGATAGAGGACAGGGGACAAAGTCACAGCACAGGCCAAGTTCTGGACTAAAATCAAGACCTTGCTGCCAAACATTGCTACAAGATCTCTGCTACTTGCTACTCTGCATTCATCAGACCCCACCTGGAGTACTGTGTGCAGTTCTGGAGCCCCCAACACAAGGACATGGAACTGTTGGAGAGAGTCCAGAGGAGGGCCACAAAGACGATCAGAAGGCTGCAGCACCTCTGCTATGAGGACAGGCTGAGAGAGTTGGGGCTTTTCAGCCTGGAGAAGAGAAAGCTTTGAGGAGACCTTATAATAGCCTTCCAGTATCTGAAAGGGGCCTACAGGAGGGCTGGGGAGGGACTATTCACAAGGTCTTGTAATGACAGGATGAGGGAAAATGGGTTTAAACTGGAAGAGGGGAGAATTAAATGGGATGTTAGGAGGAAGTTCTTTCCAGTGAGGATGGTGAGACACTGGCACAGGTTGCCCAAGGAGGCTGTGGCTGCTCCCTCCCTGGATGTGTTGAAGGCCAGGCTGGATGAGGTCTTGAGCGACCTGATCTAGTGGGAGGTGTCCCTGCCTATGGTGGGGGGTTGGAGCTGGATGATCTTTCAGGTCCCTTCCAACCTAAACCGTTCTATGATTCTATGATAAGGTACAGCAGCAAGGAAGAAGGACAGAAGTTAGGAGCCTCTTACAGTGCTGATGTCCATGACTCACTAATTTAGTCTGAGAGAGGGCAGCGATCTGCTCAAGACAACCAAGCAGCAGAGCTCCTCTGAAATCAGCCAGGATAACCCACTCAAGGAGAATGAGGCTCTTGCAAGTGCCAAGCCACTGCCTCGCTAGGCCACACTTGCCCCCTCCTAGAGGACGCACTCGAGGCACAACGACGACGCCAACTTTACCCGTGCCAGATCCAGGTCTGCCTGCTTGCGGTGCCTCCAGAAGGTGACGGACGACCTGGAGTGCAGCCGGGTCACTGGCTCGCCGTGCACCAGCAGCTTGATGAACACGCTCAGCACGATCACTCCGTTCACCAGCCACAGGAGCAGCGTGGGCATCATCCAGCCGAACCAACCGCCCCCCTCTGCAGGGGGCATCCAAAAAAAGGGAAGGCACAAAGTTAATCCAGACAACAAAAGGCTGGCGGAAGGATGGTCACAGACCCATACATGCTGCCAGCTTTTGCAAAGGCTGCGTTCTGATGAGGAAACACCTTTGTAGAATCAGAGAGTGGTCTGGGTTGGAAGGGACCAACAAAGGTCATCCAGTCCAACCTCCTCTGCAGTCAGCAGGGGCATCCTCAACTACACCAGGCTGCCCAGAGCCTCATCGAGACTCACCTTGAATATCTCCAGGCATGGGGCCTCAACCACCTCCCTAGGCAGCCTGTTCCAGTGTTCCACCACCCTCATGGTAAAGAACTTGCTCCTAGCAAGTCTAAATCTACTCTTCTCTAGTTTGAAGGCACTGTAGGCTATTGTACACAGTCCCTCTCCACCCTTCTTGTAAGCCCCCTTCATGTACTGGGACATCAGCATCAGGTCTGCCTGGAGCCTTCTCCAGGCTGAGCCATCCAAGCACCTCCAGCCTATCTTTCTAGCAGAGGTTTTCCAACACCCTGTTAATCTTCATGGCCCTCCTCTGGACCCAATCCATCAGCCTTTCATCCAAACTCTAAGCCACAACATTCCAAACTAAATAAAAATAGCTTTTTATTTTACAAGACTGATTTATGAAAAAAAACCCCAAGTTCCTAGAGTACATTATACTCTCACTTTTATTGGGTACAAGTACTCCAAAGTACTCCAAACAACACTGAGGAAACTTATTTACCAGCCAGGGAAAAGACAGGATGCCTGCAGCAGATCCTGCCCTCCCTAGATTGCTGTACTCTGAACTAGGAACATTCCAGAGTAAATCTATTGACCAGGCCCCTTGCAAGACCCCACAACAGTGTTTTTGAAGTAATTCTGTATCTATTTAAGTTACATTTAAATATATATATATATATATATTAAAAAAACCCAACAAAACAAAACCCCAAACCAGTCAGTTACCTTAAAACAAATACTAAGTGACCATGCTTCAAAAAGTAGTGAGCACAGGAGGATGCCCCTTATGCTAAACTACTTTCCAAGGGTCTATCCTGATAGTCCAGGCTGCTGAGCTACCAATGGCTGCCACCTCTACCTCACCACTCTGAGCAGTGGCACCTCTGGATGTGGACACACACTGGAACTGTGCCCAAGCACTCTCAGCTGGCTCTCCTCCGAGGCCCAGCCTGGCAGTTACTACTCAACCACTAAACAAAGGTCATACAACTCTGTGGTGGAAGACCCATGTCCTGACTTGCCCAGGCATGATCCCATGGTCCATTTCCTCTGCTAGAGGTAGGAAGCAGAGGGCAGGGAGAAGACAAAAGGCTTGCAGACAGCCACTTTGAGGGTCCAAGACTTGCCTAGACTTGTTCCTGCCAAATAAAGTAAGCAAGCTCCTGACTTCACCTAATATGGTCAGGTTTGTCAAAGTGCCATCCTGATTGGTGAATTTGTGTGGCCACAGCTGCCATTTACATTCTGGCAATAAAATAAAAAGGCTTCTGCCACATGCTTTTGGGGCTTTCACTTTTCCTTTTGATTTGTCTGCTCTGCCCTGTCACAGGCTTCAAGATACTGACAGAATTTCCTTTGAGCTTTGGGTACTGTCTGATACTATTTTGTGGGTAAATACTTCAAAGCCTCTCTCTAAGAAATTCTGTAACCAGATTCTGTTGTGCCTTTCTGCCTTAGCAGCAGAAAGGAGTCTCTCGAGTCCTCTGGTGGGCAAGAGGCATATTTGAAACTAAGAGCCTCTTTCCAGTTTTTAATCATAGAATGGTTTAGGTTGGAAGAGACCTCAAAGATCATCCAGTTCCAACACCCCTGTGCCATAGGCAGGGACACCTCCCACTAGATCAGGTCGCTCAAGACCTCATCCAGCCTGGCCTTCAACACCTCCAGGGAGGGAGCAGCCACAACCTCCCTGGGCAACCTGTGCCAGTGTCTCATCACCCTCACTGTGAAGAACTTTCTCCTAACATCCCATTTAAATCTCCCCTTAGCCAGTTTGAACCCATTCCCCCTCGTCCTGTCATTACAAGACCTTGTGAATAGTCCCTCCCCAGCCTTCCTGTAGGCCCCTTCAGATACTGGATACTACAGATACTACTACTACAGATACTTCAGATAATGTTTGCATTAGCTACTTATTTCTTAAGGTGTTCTAGTTTTAGCCTGTTCCCTGTGGGTATAAGTATCCACACCCTGCGTTTGGAACACTGTAAATAAGATTTCTGGTGAGGTTTAATGTTAATAACCAGTTTTTATAGTTGTAAAGGGTTAAGCCCACCTGAGAACCCCCTGACTCCTCCCAAGGGGTGGTCTGACCTTTTCTCAGGTGTCATGGTTAGCCACTCCCAGTTCCTGCTAGGACCTGTCTATAAAAATGGGAAGCCATCTTCTCTTCTCTCTCCCTTCCTCTCATCCTGACTGCCGGAGCAATTGTTCGCTGCTCCTCTGCTGCCAGACCACCACGTGCTCCTCTGCCAGCATGTAGAGAGCACCACCATTCTTATCTGGAACTTGGACTAACTGCTTTTCACCATCAAATTCCTACAGCCTGCCTTCATCCAACATCAAAACCATCCACCTCAGCCTTTGGACTCAGTTGCCTTCCACGGGTTGTATTTGTATTTTGCTTTCCCCTTTTTTCCCCTTCTCCCCATCTTCCATATTTTTTTCCCTCTCATTCCCCCTACCCTGCATTTTGCTTTCCCTTTTCTCCCACCTTCTGGAAAAAAAAAACTTTTCCCTCCTATTTATTGTTAAAGTTTTGTACCCTTTTTTACTCCCAAATCGGATTGAGTATTTATTGGGGTTTTGGGCTAGGGGGTAGCTGGCTTAAACCCAACACAAAATAGTTATTAACAATCTTCACCCAGATACCAAAATCAATACCGGTGATTAATTTTGCATCAACTGGTAACAGACTCCTAGAACACACAAACCCATCCTACTGAATCAAACCAACAGCCCAGCTTGTGACCCGCAGCTGTGATGCACAGCTGGAGATGCTCTTTAAGGGAGACCAAGTCAAGTTTGGTCACTTTCTGTGGTCTGAGCTCTTGCACTTCATTACCTGACTCAATGGTCAGCACGCTCCTGCCGGAGCCGTGGCGCACCAGACCGTCGGACTCCGGCGTTCCTCGGGCGTCCAGGAGGGATGTCAGAGGGTTGAAGGAAAGGCAGAGGAACGTGAGGGCACAGAGCAGTATGCGAGAGCGATCCACCATGCCAAGGGCTGCCGGAGGAGAGTCAGGCTCATCTTTAACCTTCAAAGGGACAGGAGTGGAGAGAAAAGAGGGGAAATTAAAAAAAAAAAAAAAAAAAGGAGACTTCTTAGCATTCTGTAGAACAGAAGAAAAATGCTTATGTCAAGAGAAGGGTAGGAACTGAGGAGAAACAGAACACATTCTAATATTTGCTTTTAAGAGCAAGATCAGCAAGAACTCCAGAGAAGCTTTCCCTAGCTTAGTAAGATAAAGATGAAGTATTTGAGTGCCTTCGCCTTCCTTCTGCTCCCAGTCATTTCAGTTATCATTAGCTAGACTACTGGTTTAGGCTAGGATTAACCTTTGCTGCCCTGACTCTTTTGAGGACCTCCCAGCAGACTCATTTCTGTGATACCCACAAAAACCTGGCAGCTGAAGACAGCGAACAGCTTCCTGTTACTGTAGTTACTTATTTATGGTCTTGTTTTAAACACAGCTGATGTCACCATCCATTTCAAAGTTCTCTGGCTTACTCACTGGATATATATATATATATATATATCCCTGGAAGGCCATGGGCTCTTTGGGTCATGAACATCCACTGTAAGCCCACAGAGACTCCACAGGAGCTGAACCCTAAATACAATTCTAGCAGCTAAGGTATGGCTCAGATTAACACTGCTCAGGTAGTCATCTGAGTCATTCAAGACACTCATGCAGTTTAGAATCAAGAATCAGTCAGGGTTGGAAGGGACCACAAGGATCATCTAGTTCCAACCCCCTTGCCACAGGCAGGGACAACCTGCCCTACATTAGGCTGGCCACAGCCTCATCCAGCCTGGCTGTAAACACCTCCAGGAATGGGCCCCCAACCACCCCCTGGGCAACCCATTCCAGGCTCTCACCACTCTCATGCTCAACAACTTCCTCCTCACATCCAGCCTGAATCTCCCCACCTCCAGCTTTGCTCCATTCCCCCTAGTCCTGGCACTAACTGATAGTCTAATAAGTCCCTCCCGAACTTTTTTGTAGGCCCCCTTCAGATACTGCAAGGCCACAAGAAGGTCACCTGGGAGCCTCCTCTTCTGCAGACTGAACAGCCCCAACTCTTTCAGTCTGTCCTCATAGCAAAGGTGCTGCAGCCCTCTGAGCATCCTCGTGGCCCTTCTCTGAGCTTTCTTCATCCTTATAAAGGATCTCTGACTCGTACAGATCTACTTGCCAAGATGTCTGCTGACTCTACTCTTGAGAATTAGGAGAATTTATATTTTACCCCTTACATATGCCTGAAGCAGATACCTTGATGCTGACAAGTGAAGTCACAAATACCTTTGCATCATCAAGGAGAGGGCTCCCTGGCTCCGAATCAATGGAATAGGGAGAGAAGCCAGCCTGGGATCCCGAGTCAGAGGCTGGAGGAGACATCAGTAGCACATTCTGGTTGAAGTCATCTATCTTCAGATCCACATCATTGTCAACCAGACTACTTAGGTCAATGCCCTTCAACAGCTCTGCAAAAACAAGAGTGCTTTAGGTACGTGTTTCTCAATCCTGCATCCTTCCAGTGCCACTGGTGTAACACTGGGCACTGTCAAGGCAGTGTGCAAATTATCTGCCTCTTCCAAGGATAAGAAACTGCAGGAGCCTTCCTACATTCATGCTGACTGCCTCCCCCAGGGCTGCACAGCCTACTCAACTTACTGTTTTTTTGGTTAGCCAGCTTCAGAACCATGTTCTCCTGCCTCAGCTTATGGTTGGTCTGCTGCAGGTATTTAATGTAATCAATGGCTTTTCTCAGGACTCCAGACTTGTGCATCTGCAAACAATTAAGAGGTACAGAAAAAAATCTGTATTAAGAGAGCGTCAAAGCATCAGTTCTGCTTCTAGAGATGACACAAATCTTTGTGTCATGTGATAGAAAAAAAAATTAAAGGGTATAAAGGACCACCCAGCAGCTGCACACTGTGGGCAAGGTATCAGACTTTGAAAGATACAGAAGGATTGAGGTCTCTGAAAGATCTCATAAAAACAGTACCATGGAAACAGATTCACAGACCACAACAGAGTTCACATCTAGGCTTCACCCACAAAGAGTCCCTTGGAAGCAACAAAACCAGTGTCTCTCTTCTGGGATGGAACAAGCTGCTGCCTGTTAACCACCTTTCACTCTTTAATTCTAAGTGGTCTTCTCCTTGCCTCACTCCCTGGGCCACCCCCAAGGAAAACATTTGCTTCCAGCAGCAGTGAGCAAGTTTAGCTTGTAAACACAAGCCCCCAGCACCATGGAGCCACTGGACAGTACAGATGCTTTGAAAATGTAAGCTTCCAATTCCAGCCAGCAACAGGAGGTGGCCTCACCAAAGCACATACTTGTACAGAGACCATGCAAGGTATCCAGACTACTGCTCCCTGTGAAGTGAACAGGACAACCCTGAGTATGTGGTGTGAGTAAGTTTCTAATATTAGAGCAAGCACGAGCTGTGGCAACTCAGTTTCTAAAGGAAAGACGTTGGAAAGCTCTGTAAATCCTCGTCCCTGCTGCAGTCACGTGGAGAAAGAAACTTCAATTAAGCAAGCTCTGGTTAGAAAAAACATCCACTTGGGTACTCCATCTAAAGAGCCTATTTAAGTCAGGCCTAAGAGAAGAACAAGGTAAAGCTTACTGCCAACAAGCAGCACGTTAGTACAGGACAACAGCAAATTAACTGTTTTATAGATGGCCCTCCCTGAGTACCATTACCAAGCTTTCCATTGCTTGGGATAGGAGAGGTCAACAGTAAATTAACTATTTCAGAGGTGGCCCTCCTGAGTACCATTACCAAGCTTTCCATTGCTTGGGATAGGACAGGTCAACAGTAAACTAACTGTTTCAGAGGTGGCCCTCTCTAAATACCATTACGAAGCCTTCTATCGCCTGGTACAGGACAGGACAACAGTAAATTAACTGTATCATAGGTGGCCCTCCCTAAGTACCATTATGAAGTCCTCCAATGCTTGGGACAGGACAGGACAACAGTAAATTAACTGTATCATAGGTGGCCCTCCCTGAGTACCATTACCAAGCTTTCCATTGCTTGGGACAGGACAGGACAACAGTAAAGTAACTGTTTTATAGGTGGCCCTTCCTGAGTACCATTACCAAGCTTTCCATTGCTTGGGACAGGACAGGACAACAGTAAAGTAACTGTTTTATAGGTGGCCCTTCCTGAGTACCATTACCAAGCTTTCCATTGCTTGGGACAGGACAACAGTAAATTAACTATTTCATAGGTGGCCCTCCCTAAGTACCACTACAAAGCCCTCCATTGCTTGGGACAGGACAGGACAACAGTAAATTAACTGTTTTATAGGTGGCCTTTCCTGAAGTACCATTACCAAGCTTTCCATTGCTTGGTACAAGACAGCAGCAAAGTAACTGTTTTATAGGTAGTCCTTCCTGAGTACCATTACCAGGCTTTCCATTGCACATGTGTCTCTCACCAGCCTCATCCCAATACAGGTGTGCATAGCACTAACAGTTGCACCTGCCCAACTGCTTCACTTGGTAGAGCAACCAGGATGTGAGAACCTAGCAATCATGACAGCACATTTGCTCTTATCCCAGACCTTTACCTTGGCATCTGTTCCCATGACAAGGTCCTTCAGCTCGATGATCTTGTCATTTATGGAGGACCGGTAACGCTTTTCAATGATGTTGTGAGTTGTTCTCCTCTCCCCTTCTTTAGGTGGCTCTGGTTGCTTGACACCCCCTGGGACTTGTTTGATAGGCATCTTTTCTTGTCCCACCATCACTGGCATTGTGGTCAAAATGGTCCCATTGCTCCCCACAAGGGTCTACAAAGACAGTGAGTAATCAGCCACTTTAGATGAGGTTTGTAACAGGAAATGGAGTAAATAGAAGAAGAATCAGGAAAGGCCTGTACAGTTCAGAAAAGAAGAGACATGGCAGTTTCCTCCCATCTTCCTGGGCACTGGGACAGGTTGCCCAGGGAGTTTGTGGCTGTTCCCTCCCTGGGTGTGTTCAAGGCCAGGATGGATGAGGTCTTGAGCGACCTGATCTACTGGGAGGTGTCCCTGCCTAGGCGGGGGGTTGGAACTGGATGATCTTTAAGGTCTCTTCCAACCTAAACCATTCTATGATTCCTTAGATGGCATGAGCACTGGCACAGCAGTACATCAAAAAAACCTGCCACCCTGCCTCCCACACCAGTCACTGTGTTGTAAGAACATCTCTTGCTCTTCAAGAGCATCAGCACTCTTCCACCAATGCCATGCTCTGTTCATCCACGAAACGGAGAAATGCACCAAGGCTCCTCCTTGCTCCTAACCATCCTTGTGCCTCAAGCATCCAAATCCAGCTTTTCTTTGGACAAGTGAAGTCACCAAATCAGTAACAGGCAATGCCACTTTCAAAACTAGTAACAGCAATGTTAGAAAGGAAAAGGCTATGGAAAACCAAACTTTGTCTGGAGCAATGCAGTCGATCTGATTTTGATTAAATGGGAAAAAATAGATCCACAAGCTCTAAAAATCCCTTAATATTAGAAACTAAACCAATGAGTGACATGCAGCAGTGTGAAAAGCTCAAACTTGGGACATTTAGGTGCTACACCAAACTGAAGCAGTCTTTACTCCATGATAAGAGACGAGGAACCTCACCAGAAGAGTTGCAGAAAGGGGCTTCTGGGAGAACTGGAATAAAGTTTAGAGTGCTTAAGCCAGCAAAACAAGGTTGAGAAGGGTACACAAAAGTTACACACAGGAAGAGTTGTTTCTGTCAAAAGAGAAGGAACTAGCTGTGAGCAACCTCAGGACCAGTTTTGACTCTGCAACAGTCTTCTAATTGGGATATTTTACATTCATTTTGTTTCATTTCAAGCTGGAACTTCACGAAGAAGTGAATTTACGTCCTACATCTTTCCCTGGATAATTTCCACCAAATTCCAATGCGTTCAAAATGCTCCAGGGATTGTGCCTGCAGACACCATCACATAAGCCTCACCTCTGGGAGGAAATGCCACCTAAAAGCAAGCAGCTTAACTGAAGACTTCAGCCTGGCTGTTAACAGTACGTAAGGATCCTATCGGGCTACGCAAAAGAAGTGAAACCTTCACTCCAGACTTGCACTTTTATCTCCCATGACAAATATTTGAACTGTGCTATCTGTTCAGAATGTACAAGACTGTAAGAAATGTTGTCTTTGGGGGGCAAATGTTTCTCAGAGCTGATAAGAAGCAGGGGCCATGAAGCACAGCTGCTGCCTCCAACGACGACAGTGAATCCTCACCGCAAATGCCCTCTGGAAAGTGGCTCAATGAGCTTTCCACCTTCAACATTCTGCCATTAGGCACCAGTGAGGAGGGAAAGAAATCTCTCAGGTATGGAGAAGAGAAGGCTTTGAATAGACCTTGGAGTGGCCTTCCAGTAAATGAAGGGGGCCTACAGGGAGGCTGGGGAGGGAATACTTACAAGGTCTTGTAATGACAGGACAAGGAGGAATGGGTTTAAACTGGAAGAGGGGAGATTAAAGCTAGATGTGAGGAAGAATCATAGAATGGTTTAGGTTGGAAGGGACCTGAAAAATCATCCAGTTCCAACCCCCTCACCGTAGGCAGGGACACCTCCCACTAGAACAGGTCACTCAAGCCTTCATCCAATCTAGCCTTGAATACCTCCAGGGAGGGAGCAGCCACAACCTCCTTGGGCAACCCATTCCAGTATCTCACCACCCTCACTGTAAAGAACTTCCTCCTAACCTCTAGTTTAAATTTTGCGTCTGCCAGTTTAAACCCATTACCCCATATCCTCTCATTACAAGACCTTGTAAATAGTCCCTCCGCAGCCCTCCTATAGGGCCCCTTCACACCCCAACACCTCCTTGTAGACTTCTCTTCTCCAGGCTGCAGAGCCCCAACTCTCATAGCCTGTCCTCATAGCAGAGGTGCTCCAGCCCTCTGAGCATCTTTGTGGCCTCCTCTGGACTCGCTCCAACAGTTCCATGTCAAGCAAAGGCGTTCTTCTAAGATAAAAAAAAAACTAATCCATGATGTTTTGTCAGATCTTTTTATATTCTTGGAGAGTTAAAACTGATTGGCCATCCTTCTAAAGCAGGATTTTGCCATAGCTTAGCGCTTTGAGCACAACCAAGTCTACAAGCTGAAATAGAAGCTGCATAGTTCCTTACAGTGAGAGTGGTGAAACACTGGTACAGATTGTGGATGCCCCCTTCCTGGAGGTGTTTGAGGCCAGGTTGGATGAGGCCCTGAGCAACCTGTTCTAGTGGGAGGTGTCCTTGCCTCTATGGCAGGGGTGTTGGAACTGGGTGAGCTTTGAGGTCCCTTCCAACCTAAACCATTCTACGATGGTGATTCTGAGCAGGTTAGCTTCCCCTTTCAAGTCTCTTCCAGAGCTTAAAAAAAAAATTGAATTCTTAGGTCACATTTCTCTCCTTGTGACACCAGGAAAAGGTAAACAGAAACGTGCCCTTGGTCTTTGCTTACTGGCCATGGAAGGCTGCCAGAGCTGTACAATCTGTGTGTTTAGCCTTGGCAGATAGAGAGGATTACTCACTCTGGGTGGATCTACAGCAGCCAGCAAAACCCCTCCTGTTCGCGCCGCAGCACAACATTAGAGCCCAGACCTCTTCCTCACACTGAGAGGGAAGGACATCAGGGAGGGGGGAGAAGAAGAACCATATGGTTGGTACCTGCAGAGCCGTGGTCTGAATGGGAGTAGTGAGTGCCGTCAGCGCTGGGTTCTGTACTGCAGCCATGACAGGGTTGCCATCTGTTTTCAGGGTTGTCAGCACAAGGGAGTCTGTTTTTATGATCTGAGGCTGGACCAAAACCTAGGTTGAAGAGAGCTACAGGTGAAGGGGAGAGCAGGTACAAATTTCTTGCCTGATCTCCATAGTGAGAAGCAAGTGGTGACAGAATTGTAACTTGGTATCTCAGTGGATGGCAGAAGAGAGAGGCATTTCTTCCACCTTGTGCCTTGAGTCACCCACAGGAGGTTTTGTTGGCCCCATGATGCAAACTCTGACCGTGAGACTGTCTGAACAGTGATGCAGGGAGGAGAGCAGGGAACCACCAGGACCCTGGTTTTCACATCAGTCACCAGATGTAAATAAATATGTTAAAAAAAAAAAAAAAAACCAAGAAGAGAGGATGGAAAAACCTCCCTTCCCCTCTCCAATTACACCTATAATTAGCTCTCTACACTATCTGGTTGAGTCCAACACATCTAGGACAGCCTGCTCAGGCAAGTACCTGTAGTAGCTTCCCCCCTCAAGTTCACTGAAAGGATCTGTGCCATGAATACCAAGCAGATCAAAACCAGCTGTGTAAGTTGTGTTGCCTTCACACAGCTTGGTCTCATTTTCCCAGATACAGAGAGCACCACAGATGGCACAGTACAACTGAACCAGAGCAACCTCACCACATCGAGTCTCCTCGCAGCAAACTTTTTTTTTATCTAATGGAAAGACACAAAATCATTTTTCACTGTTGTATGTGTTTTAAAGCAAAATCACATGGCACTGCAGCAGCAAAAAGATCAAAGAAAGCGTGGCAGGAGAACCAGAAGGAAGCATTCTGGTGTCAGCCAGCCCATGTAAGCCGTGGTGTTGATGGTGGAACCTAAGTAAGGGCTTCAATCTGGTTTGGTTGCACCGTGCTACAAAAAGTACTTCAGAGAGAGAGAGATCAGTGCCACAGGTGTTTCAGTGAAAACAGCTTCACTACCTGCAGTCACATCACAGCTTACAACAGTGACCCTCATGCACGACTGGCATGAAGTAAAATGCTTCTAGCACATGGGCTGGCCAGAAACACCCCTCACACAAAAGCCATCCTCGCCAGGATGACCAGCCAGAGCTTCGCCACCTCTCCCATGGCAAGCCAGCAGACCAAACCAGCAAAAGCAATTTCTTCTGCTGCTGGATCCCTGCATCACTCCACATTTTTACTTACTGGAACTTGCTGGACCTGTGGGGCAGCAACCGTCTGGACCGTGGCTGGTGTTAAGGTCTGGATGGTACCGTTGGCAGCCTGCGTTAGCACTCGCTGGGCCTGCACGGTCTGCACTTGCTGCTGGATGGCAACTGGTTGAACCTGGGAGGATGTCACCAGGCTCTGCACTTGAGGCTGGAGAACTGAAAATCAGAAGAGCTGTCAGGAATAGCCCCGAGACACAGGTCTCCATTCTGCAGCCTGCAACTGCTCCTAGCTTCACTCCTTCCCAGAGCTTTTTGGTGGGCAGCGTTCATCTAGCATATCCCACATGCTGGGAAGCTTCCAGCTCCTTTGATGCCTCCTGCAAGAGGATACTGCACCTACAAAAAAAGCTTTTGAGAAGAAGCTAAAGAGAGTAAAACACCTTTGGTCTGATAGTGCAGGACTCATTATTTCAGTGACATTGTGCAATACACCCAACCACTCCTACTGATCCTGGGGGAGACTAAGATCCCATTTATCATGGAAAGGACCAACACCTACTGAAAAGAATCCAGACAGCTCACATGCACAAAGGAACATTTAGTCATCGTTAAATGGCCCTCCAAGTGCTTCTGCTCATTGCAGGTACTGCACACCCAACAGCTTGTTAGTTAAAATGTGCTTTTCCTTCCAGACTTGCCATGTGGGACAGACTGCAGCTTCGAGACTGGATCTGCCTGCTGCACCCATCAGTGGGAGGACAAGGCTGCCAGCAACCATGTTTAGACATTTTTTTTCTCCTCAAGCCTCCCAGGAGGCCATGATGGGGCAGCAGCAAGAAGACAACTCTCAAAAAGTCACACAGAACAACTTAAGATCATAGAATGGTTTAGGTTGGAAGGGACCTCAAAGGTCATCCATTTCCAACCCTTCACCATAGGCAGGGACACCTCCCACTAAAACAGGTCACTCAAGGCCTCATCCAATCTGGCCTTGAACACACCCAGGGAGGGAGCAGCTACAACCTCCCTGGGCAACCTGTGCCAGTGTCTCACCATCCTCACTGGAAAAAACTTCCTCCTAACATCCCGTCTAAATCTCCCCTCTGCCAGTTTAAACCCATTCCCCCTCATCCTCTCATTACAAGACCTTGTGAACAGTCCCTCCCCAGCCCTCCTGTAGGCCCCTTCAGATACTGGAAGGCTACTAGAAGATCTCCTCAAAGCTTTCTCTTCTCTAGGCTGAAGAGCCTGTCCTCACAGCAGGTCTTCTTTATGATCATTTCTCATGCTCCCCCAAATCCAAAGCCACACAGGCAGCACAGAAAGAAAAGGATCATCAGGTCTGTTGTGGCCGACTGCACTTTTGGAGGCTGAGCACTGCTTTACACCAAGCCTATCTGTATCTTGAGCACCAGAAAAGTGGAGGTGCGCCAGGCACACGCGTGGTGTGAACCCCTTCAGACACTACCTTGGAAGCTGGTGGCTGCATTCTGGTAGATGACAGGCTGCTGGATAATCCTGGTCTGAGGCGCGGAGCTGAAGGTCGGTGCAATCATCACCGCCTGCTGCTGGAGCTGAGGTTGAGGCTGAGGCTGAGGCTGAGGCTGGAGTGGAGGCCGGGGCTGAAGGAGAGGAGCTGACCGTGGAGGGGCCGCAGGTGTAGCCTGTGTCACTTTGACTGGCAGAGTCTGGAGCTGGGGGGAGGCAGGGGCTGGTGGGAAGGGCTGGAGCTGCACCTGGCTGTAGGAGCGCTGCAGCTGCGGCTCCAGGCTCCCATTGCTGCTGCTGCTGCTGCTGCTGTTGCTGCCACTGCCCTGGAAGGTGCCGCACAAATGATCCGAAAAGAGGTCCGGGAAGTCCCCTGCCTGGTTACTGACAAACTGCAGCATCTCTGGAAAAGAGAAGAAATTGCATTTAATGCTAGTTCATTGCCCACATGCTCTGGCATCTGCCATTACGTCAGGACTCGAACGATGGCTGCAGATACGCAGAAAGGAGCTGTGGGTCCTTCACAACCTCCAGAGAACAGCACAGAAAGGAGCTCTGGGTCCTTCACAACCTCCAGAGAACAGCACAGAAAGGAGCTCTGGGTCCTTCACAACCTCCAGAGAACAGCACAGAAAGGAGCTGTGGGTCCTTCAAAACCTCCAGAGAAAAGCACAGAAAGGAGCTCTGGGTCCTTCACAACCTCCAGAGAAAAGCACAGAAAGGAGCTCTGGGTCCTTCACAACCTCCAGAGAAAAGCACAGAAAGGAGCTCTGGGTCCTTCAAAACCTCCAGAGAACAGCACAGAAAGGAGCTCTGGGTCCTTCGCAACCTCCAGAGAACAGCACAGAAAGGAGCTCTGGGTCCTTCAAAACCTCCAGAGAACAGCACAGAAAGGAGCTCTGGGTCCTTCACAACCTCCAGAGAACAGCACAGAAAGGAGCTGTGGGTCCTTCAAAACCTCTAGAGAACAGCACAGAAAGGAGCTGTGAGTCCTCCAAAACCTCTAGAGAACAGCACAGAAAGGAGCTGTGGGTCCCTCAAAACCTCCAGAGAACAGCACAGAAAGGAGCTGTGGGTCCCTCAAAACCTCCAGAGAACAGCACAGAAAGGAGCTCTGGGTCCTTCACAACCTCCAGAGAACACATCACCTCAACCTGACACCTGCAGATCAAAACCAAGAGGTGGCCAGCAGGAGGGGGAGGGCAGGACTCTCCTGCAACACTTTCCCTATAGGACTATAGGATCCTTCAAGCTGTCTCCAACCTATGTAAAACATCAGAGTCTTGGTCCATCATTGCTCCAGCCTAATCCTTGCAAAAGGGAGAAACCAAGCACCTGGGCAACTCCAGCACTAACTGCCCTCCCACCCAACTTCTAGGTTGCTTTCAAGCTCCTTATCTCCCCTGCCCCACCAAGTACCTGAAAAATCAAGCAGCAGGACAACAATTCATCCTAACTTATTTTTTACTATCAAGTGTACCAGAAAACAAAAAACCAACATTTTATAGGCAGGAGAAATCCACACATGTGTTTAAACTGCCAGAATAACTTTTTTTTTGCAGGAAAAATCCACATATGTGTTTAAACTGCCAGAATAACTTTTTTTGGGGTTGGTTTTGGGGTTTGTTTTGTTTTTCCTATTTATCCCTCACCTGCAATCACTGCACAGTAGCTTCTCTTCATCCTGCCTTCTCCAGGGTTGTGCCAGCCCACATTAAGTGGCTCCTACCAGAATGACACAGCTCACCCCCACAAGAAGGAAAAATTTCCCAACCAAGAGACCATTGTTCAGAAGTGAAGTTTCCTCTTCCCTCTGCCTAATCCAATTTAATCCAGCTTGGGCACCTTAAGCCACCTGAATGCTCCCCTTGATCTGCAGATGGGTGGTGGCATGAGGAGACAGATCCCAGCCCAGGATCTGCCCACACTGTGTTGGCACTTCCACAGCTTTCTGAAAGTCCTATTTTTTAATGGAAAAGGGAAAAAAGGGAGGGGACCCACAAACATAATAGAGGGCTTATAACTAAACCATAAACCTGGGTTTAGAAAGCAGAAAATAGATCCCTGATTCAGAGGGGGAAATCTGGCGAAGCGCTCCTGACACCAGGAGCTTTCTCACCCACCAGCCCAAAGGGATGTGGCTGCCACAGTTTATGAAGGTGGCTCAAAGGAGCAAACTTTCCACCAGATGCTTCTTCTGTGGAAGTAGTCCCAGCAATAAAAGGGCTATTGATTTCCTTCTCCAACAGGCCACTCACATGCTACCCAATTAATTGGCCTGACATTCCTGAGGCAGAGCAAAAGGGATCCTCCTCCAAGCTTCTTGCTCCCTCAACAAATGGTCCATCAGACCTCCACAGGCTTCTGTACTATTACTCTTCCCTTCTGACAGCAAGCTCTCCAAACCTTCACACACATTCAAGCGCTGCTTATGACCACTGCTCTTAAGAACTCAAGTCTTGGATGGAGGTGCTTGGGAGACGTTGTCCTCCCGACCTATTTCTAGCCCAACACTAAGTGGGGACCTGTGGTTCCCCCAGCACTGAGCCACAGGCGCACTCAGGCACCATTTGGACTAAATCTTTGTCTCTGCTTTTAACAACATGGATGAAAGATTTAGAAACAGAGAATCAGTCAGGGTTGGAAGGGACCTCAAGGATCATCTAGTTCCAACTCCCCTGCTATGCCCAGGGACACCCTACCCTAGATCAGGCTGCCCACAGCCTCATCCAGCCTGGCTGCAAACACCTCCAGGGATGTGGCCCCAAACACCTCCCTGGGCAACCCATTCCAGGCTCTCACCACTCTCATGCTCAACAACTTCCTCCTCACCTCCAGTCTGAATCTCCCCACCTCCAGCTTTGCTCCATTCCCCCTAGTCCTGGCACTACCTGATAGCCTAAAAAGTCCCTCCCCAGCTTTCTTGTAGCCCCCCTTCAGATACTGCAAGGCCACAAGGTGGTCACCTGTGAGCCTCCTCTTCTCCAGAATGAACAGCCCCAACTCTTTCAATCTGTCCTCATAGCAGAGGTGCTGCAGCCCTCTGAGCATCCTCATGGCCCTTCTCTAGACATGCTCCAGCATGTCCGCATCCCTCTTGTAATAGTGGCTCCAAAACTGGATGCAGTACTCTAGGTGGGGTCTCACCAGGGCAGAGTAGAGGGGGAGAATCACCTCCCTGGCCCTGCTGGCCACACTTCTGCTGCTGCAGCCCAGGCTCTGGTTGGCTTTCTGGGCTGCAAGTGCACACTGCTGGCTCATGTTGAGCTTCTCATCCACCAGCACCCCCAAGTCCCTCCCCTCAGGGCTGCTCTCCAGCCACTCACTGCCCAGCCTGGATTTGTGCTTGGGATTGCCTCGACCCAGATGCAGGACCTTGCACTTGGCCTTGTTGCAGCTCATGAGGTTGGCTTGTGTCCACCTTGATTTTATTGTTGATTTTTTTTTTTTAACGCAACAGCTCAGTAAACTTTCACAAACTGTCACCGGAGCAAGAAGGACTGATGAACACTTCTGCATAACATCCAGATGGAGATGAAGTTGCTTTTCGCCCTTCAACTTGACTGCAACTAAGACCATTCCAAACAGCCTCCGACAGGATAGACCTGACAATCCCAACTATGTCCTCCTCAAACGTGTGATGGTACTGCTATGCCCTTCCAGCATGAGGCAGCAAGTGGAGAATAAACATAAATTAGATGGGGCTCACTCTGGAAGATTAAATTCCATGTAAGAGCCAAACTTCAAGTGCTGCGGTTCTAAAGAACAGCAGAGTTAACATCTTAGTAAAGAAGCTACTTCTGCTCTCACAAGTTAGATCCCTGACAAAATGCAAAGAGTCTAAATCACAGAATGCCAAGGCTTGGAAGGGACCTCCAGAGATCACCCAGTCCAAAGCAGGATCGCACAGGGATGCGTCCAGGTGGGTTTTGAAAATCTCCAGAGGAGACTCCACAACCTTTCTGAGCAGCCTGGTCCTGTGCTCCATCACCTCGACTGTACGGGGGGGATCAAACCCCACCTCTTTCAAAGTGCCCAACAATCTTCCTAGCAGCCACACAAGGGAAATAAAAAGCAGGAGAGACTTCCAACATTCAGAATCCAAATCCCCTACCTTTTAAACCACCTTTGCCCAGGCAGAAAGGAGAGTGAGTGTCTGCACTGACTGTTAACTGCTCTTGGAGGACAGATCTCCGTGACAAACCCACCCGTGCAAGATCACCCATACACTCTGTGCTGCAGAGGTCTCAGCCCCCAACACAGGGTGAGATATTACTGCAGAAAACTACCCTGGTCCAGCCCAAGGCTAAAAAATGTCAACAAGACATTACGAAACTGAGCCCACCAAGGCCGCCAGCTGCTTTCATTTAGCTCAGCACTCAAATACTGGGCAGAAAGGTAAGGGTAAGAGCTGCCTTTCCCAGGTGGTGTCTCAGCTATCCTGCATGCTCCTTCCTGAACGCAGGAAAGTGGCTGCAGTGTGCACTTGCAGCCCAGAAAGCCAACCAGAGCCTGGGCTGCAGCAGGAGAAGTGTGGCCAGCAGGGCCAGGGAGGTGATTCTCCCCCTCTACTGGATTCTTCCTGGTGAGACCCCACTGGAGTACTGCATCCAGTTCTGGAGTGCCTGTTAGAAGAGGGATGTGGACATGCTGGAGTGTGTCCAGAGAAGGGCCACGAGGATGATCAAGAGGGCTAGAGCACATCTGCTATGAGGACAGACTGAAAGAGTTGGGGCTGTTCAGTCTGCAGAAGAGGAGGCTCCCAGGTGACCTTCTTGTGGCCTTCCAGGTGACCTTCTTGTGGCCTTCCAGGATCTGAAGGGGGCCTACAGAAAAGCTGGGGAGGGACTTTTTAGGCTCTCAGGTAGTGACAGGACTAGGGGGAATGGAGCAAAGCTGGAGGTGGAGAGACTCAGACTGGAGGTGAGGAGGAAGTTGTTCAGCATGAGAGTGGCGAAACCCTAGAATGGGTTGCCCAGGGGGGTGGTTGGGGCCCCACCCCTGGAGGTGTTTAAGGCCAGCCTGGATGAGGCTGTGGGCAGCCTGATCTAGGGTAGGGTGTTTGTGCCCACGGCAGGGGAGTTGGAACTAGATGATCCTTGTGGTCCCTTCCAACCCTGACTGATTCTATGATCCTAACCTGGACAGAAACAACCCCTCCACTCTGAGCTCAGAACTCACTCTCCAGCATTACCCTGCCAGCAGAAAGGTGCCCATAGCTGGCAAAGGAGCCTGTGTTGGGGGGGCAGAGGCAACGCTAGATGCTTTCAGCTCAGCACCAGGACCCTCCTGACCTGCAGCACAAGCCCACTGAGCACCAGGCCTCACAGTGGCCTCACAGCCATCAGTGTATCCACCAGGCTGACCGACATCATTCCTCCTGCGCCAGGGAAAATTAAGAAGCCATGCAGCAGGTGGTGAGGGTCCCCTCAGCCCGAGCAGGAGACCGGACAAGAAACTTCATTTAAATAAAAGAACAATTCAGAGTTTCAATCCCTGAAAAGAATCCACGTCAAGAGCACATACACACACACACAAAAAAAAAAGGCAGTCGTGTCACGTACTTCCCCACCCTTCCCAGGAAAATCCGCCCGGGGAGCCGGGGAGGAAGGTGCAGCTTTCTCCTAGGTTATTCATCGCTCTGAATCATACTTCCTCGGACACATGGCAGTTCAGAGCCGGCTTCATTGCAACTTGTCTTCTTCTCCCTAGAGATCCTGAGAAGCGGTGCCTGAACAGGAGCAAACACTGCCCTCAATTTGCACCGGCAGCTTTGTGAGCACTAACTCACCAGGGCTATTTCTCAACTTATAATAAACAAAACCAAAAAGGTGTAAATTCGCTCCTAAAAAAAAAAAAAAAAAACCCACGCTGCAAATCAACTGCAGTTATAAACTTAAACGCTCCAGCTTAATTTTACCTCTCAGCTGATAAACAAGGATGCTTCAGGCATCACTCCTCCCTCCCCACCTCTGCCGTGCAAAGCTGAGCTCTGGGATTAGGGCCGAGCAGGGCAGAGGAGCTGAGCTGAGTCCCCATCTCCAGCCTACAGAAAAGCTCCGAGAAAACAGCTCTCAAAAGAGTTTTCAGGAGCTTTGGGGGGGGGAGAGCGGAAGCATCCCATTCGGGCGTTTGGTTTTGCTGCGTTTTGGCAGAAAAGAGGGATTTTTTTTTTTATTGGTCTGAACTCCGGTGTTCATGTGGTCAAGTTTTAGGATGCCAAGCGGGTGAGGGAAAGGAGCATTTCAGCACTTTACACCTGCTTTGGTGAGAGGCAGGCAGAGGGGCGCAGCCTTTTCCCACGGCCACTACCGGTGACACGTCTCCGGCCATCACTTCCCGCTGACTTGAAGAGCCACGAGGAAACACGAGGGGAACCCGGGGGAGCACCGCCTGCCCCGCGGCTCTCAGGCAGGAAAAGCACGGCAGGGCCACTGCCTTCTCCACGACCCGCCCCATGCCGGCAGCGGCCGCGAGTGGGAGCGATCGGTGCTGCGGGGCCCCGAACCTCCGGACCCCCAACGCGTCCTCTTCTAGAGACCATCGCGACTCTTCCCCGCCACGGCTCACCCCACGCACGTCGCCCGAAAAGGCTGCCCGAGTCCTCCCAGCGGCGCGCACACATGCGTGGCCGTTCGCCACGTCGGGAAGCGCCCCGCACCACACCTCCACGCCTTCACCCACTCAGGACAGTGGATTCCCCGCTCCCCTCACCTACACGCACTACAAACCCGTCCCGCGTGGGACGCGCACTCCACGCAGCGGAGCCGACCCCATACGGCCACCCTGCGCGCCCACTCCCCACGCAAAGGTCGGTGACACCCCACGCAGCGACAGCCAAGAACCACGCCACCCACGCCCCCTACCCCCGGGCCGCCGCGAATCCACGGGGAGGCTCCGAGAGACACCCCCGCACCCCCACTGAGGGA